>OX235272.1:25727194-25991590 GCA_944472155.2 Trichobilharzia szidati | reverse complement strand
CCTCGTATGGATTCAATGTCAGTACAGTAAATCAGCCTTCAGTTTTATAAGGAATTGTAGATCACATGTTTTCTTCCATGTTTCGGTGGTTCAATGCTGGAATACTCGCCAACGATGCACGTCGTCTGGGTTGCAATCCTCAGTCGACAATCTGTCAAATCTCATTTAGCCAACAGTTAACAGAGGATGTTTGACGTTGATCTAGCAACTTCACTCCGCATAGACTAAACTTTCATGCTAATGAAATCTCAAAGCTGAACCTTGAAGCTTAATCTTTCATCACTCGGAAAGTGAAGAAGCGAAATCAAAATAAAGATAAATATTTTTCTTCAGTATGCTTACAATTTTCAAACGACATAAGAGTCTAAACAATTATTTCAAATATCTCTACAGAATGCATGGAGAAGATGCTAGTTTCTCAGTCAACTCAAGCAGTGATAATATGCGTCGGTGGCATAGCGGTTAGGATGCTTGCCCCACCATGCACATAGTCTGGGCTTCGATCCCTTGCCGGACGCACACCCGATATCAATGGTTGGTCTTCTAAATTTGGACCACCGATATCGTATGCTGAAAATTCACACTTTTATCAAAAATACTGTGCGGAGTCAAGCTATAATAAAAAATAATAAAAAATAAATCTAATACTGTCTATGAATGAAAATGCAGAATATATACGTGTATGTGTTTCCAATAAATTTTGTCAACAAGCCACAGCGATTTTACATCAACTAATTTCATTTCACTCCTTGAGTTTATGCATCCACAAGAGAGGCAGGAAATATGCTCTCTCAGTCAAACGTTGTGTCATGATGGAGAGTTAAGTGTAATTTACTGAAGTGGCATCCTCGCTCATTTAACCACCTGATCACTTCCTCCATCTTCTGCATCACCTCACTCTTATATCACTCGTCAGAGATTTCAGTGAACAACTGTTTTGTTCTGGTTACAAAGGTGGAGGCAACTACATCCGAATTTGAGTTGAAACAGAATGAATTTGTTTGTTTGGAATACACTTAAAAGTTGTCAGCGGTGATCTACACTTCTCGGACAAAGCAAAGCGTATACCACACCTCACTTACTCGAGTATTCGATGTTCTAAGGATCCCTTCTCACCGACTACTACTTCTACTACCACTACAGAGGATGTGTATATAAGCTTTCATAGTGTTATTGGGTGTAATGTTTTGGACACTCAGTCCGTTTGTGATTTCCACTGATGAAAAACAGCTCATACAGTAAATTCAAATACCGCTCACTAATCTGCGTTAGATATCAACTGAAGCGTTTTCTACCAGTTAAATAGTAAACATGAAGATTTCATTCTTCTTATTTCATATTCCAACCATTACGGATCTGTTCTATTCAGTGCGTTACTTTTACTATGTAGCTGTAGATATCTGCCATACCATTTCTCAGGAATCATCGAAATCTCTCTGAAGTATATTAATTCGCGTGCTTTCTACTGAATTCTGGTGTTCGTAAAATCACTTAATAATTCTCTGACTTCGACTTTGATAAACATCACCAAAATTATTACAGTTTTGTTTCATTTAGAGACTAAATTGCTTTACGCTTCTCATCAAAATGCTTTTGTAGTTTATTGAGGATCGCTTTCTCAACAACTTAAGAAAATCACCGACAACACGAATTAATTCATGTACTCTGCCACTTATCCGAGAATATCCTTTAATTCAGAATCATGAGTGTATGAGCACACTTGCATTTGAATATCACTCTGTTTGTACTTACATTTCATATCTTCTTAATCGGGCTTTGAGCGTCTTTATTATTTTGACGTTTTCCTAACTACTCAACATGTTCTTCATAGGAATGAGTTGACCAATTTGAAACAACTCATGTGTGAATTTCTTTTTCGTTCTATCTCTCGAATTCCTATTTTGACATGTCAGTTGACCATTATGTCGAGATCACTGTGAAGCATATTCCGTGATGGCATTCGTTACCTGATTATCCTGCTTCACAGTGATATTTGTCACCACTGATTTCTGACTGTTCCATGGCTACAGATCTTGCAACAACGAGCACATTCGATAAACAGTTGTTAAGCTGCCACATTATCATGTAACCGAATTCATTGTATTAGTACTGAAACCTTCTGAGACAGTTTCAAAAATCAAGCAAATTTACATAGACAATCTTCGTCAGATAATACAGGATGAAATTTATCTCAATATGAATTCAGTATCTTCAAACGCCTTTGGACACATCATCATGAGGTGGGACATCTACTCATTCAGAACTCACGTTTGATTTAGCAGTCCAATGGTTGAAATACATTTATTGGCTTCATCATATTTTTAATCGCTGTTAGGATTGTGGTACACATGAATACCGATTAACAGTTGTGGAAGTTTGACAGTTGCCTAGTATTTTCATTTCTGTGACTCCACTCAACAGTCATAATAATATTTATTCTCATTGTTAACGTTCCCAAGCTTCGATAAGCTTCTGCATATTTAATTCCAACATTCACCTTCCATAGTTTGAATAGACGACGATAGGGAGTGGTATGGGAGTTACTTATATGTGAATTTCAGTGTCCGATGTGTTGAGACCATGGTGCTATTGTATGTGTATTCGTCTCCTTAGTCGTCCGATGTGGACGAAAAGCAAGATAATTATAAGAATAATAAGGATATATATAATGGCGAATATTTGCATTGTAGAAGAAAAGTGAACAGACAGATAAATCGATAAATAACGAGTTCAAATGAGATCCCCTGATATGGTGCGGCATATGAGTGCTACGCATCTGTTGGTTGAAACTATTTTATATTTGAGCACGGCTCTTGCGTCTGTGTTTGATTATCTATGCTCCACTTAAAGCCTTCCGCCAAAGCTGCAGCAGACACGAATGCTAGTAAAGAGTTCCGGCTGCGGCAAAATCAAAACGAAAGAAATACGAGTGAACTCCAGTTTCTCCCTTCTTGTGCATGACCATCTTTGCGTTTCCACGATAAAGTCTGTCATGACTTAATGGCAAGACAGATTTGTTTGGGTGATTCTATGCGTTCTACATCTTGTAAGCATTAATTAGATCACTCCTAAGCTGAGGGTAGGTAAGCGTAGAAAGATACGTTTTGCTACCTTTCGTTACATGGTTTGTTCGAAAGATCCAAAACCTGCTTCTTGGCCTTAGAACAGATAAAACACTGCTTAAGTTATTTAGCATCTCAAAGACTCAGAATTGTCCCATCTGTATTATTCCTGGGTATGATCACACGAATGACACTTACATAGAGATTACTTATCTCGCTAATGAACAGTTTTTCACTCTGTCACAGAAATACTAATATGAGAATGTTTTCCTCAGCATAATTATGCCATTTTCACCAATTTTCATAATGCGCATTTGAAATTAATAACTTTATCCACTTTACCAATGAAGAGTCATGTAGTGGTGGAAAGGTACATTGACTACTGTTCAAGAGACTAATTATCGCTCCAACCTACAAAGCTGTGAACACTGATCAATAGTTCCCAATGTTAATGTGATGAAATGATTTATGTTGGAAGATGAAATTCGTTTGCTAAATGTTGACGCAGATGCTGAGTTGAGTATCGATTACAGTGAAATTGAAGCGTGAAAGAGAAACACCTGCATTGTAAACTGTTTGAAAAGATGATTCGTTTTGTTTCCACAGCGGTGAATAATACCTTGTGACTGTTCGTAGAATCAAACAGAACTGATGGTGGGAGAAAATGACCTCCAGTTGCTGTGTATGGCCAGTAATTTCTAAACTAGTATGAAACAGCTGTCCAATACTCATTGATTGGTTTTCAATGATTCCCTAATGGATATCAATCTGTGATCAACTCGTAAAAATCAAGAGACACAATATTCTAGGAGACTGATATAAAAAGAAGAGAAATTTGATGTCACTCCTACTCTTATATTGATAAGCCATCGATGTTTATGTCCCGGTAGATTTATGTGTGCTAACACGCTTGTTTGCTAGCAGTCAGTTTGTATAGGATTATCATCAAAAACACACAGAATGGCACCAAATGAGAAACATGATTAACTAAGTACAATTAATTGGATTTCACGCATTTCTCTTGTCTGTCACACACTTATATGTGTCTCACAAACCTCAGGAACCTTTCTTTATCGAAAATCAAAATCATAGACAGATGAACACTGATTGGTTAACAGTAACACTTTTCGAGAAAGACGCAAATTAACAAAGGTCATTCTTCAGTACTTTGTGCTAATTATTATTATTATAAAAATAGTTTACTGGAATGGCCTGTTTGCTAACAATTATATAAATACACCATTTGTAAAGACTTCAACATACCTGTGGAATAAAAGACTGTGAGTTTATCAGTTTTTATTACGTGAACGTCGCCTTGGTGTATTATTGTTTGCAAATATCAAAGGTTTCGATTTTCAAAGTATCTAGTTTCACAGTATTGTTGCTAGTATTCCGTTAAGAATCGAGTGGATCATAATGCTTCAATAGTACCAATCGACTTCATCGTGTTCTATGTAGTCCTCTGTATCTGCCTCGACAACTGCACATAAGCTCTCGATTCCTCCTCACATGGACACCGCCATTTCACATTTGAACGCTTGACTGGTCACTTCTCATTCAGGTTGAACTCAAGGACCTGGGGTGCGATATCACTCAGAGATCTTCTCAGAGTGTGTTCGATCCACTTCAACTTTCTTCGTCACATGTTTTGGTCAATTTCTCCTTTGTTGGTTTGTCTCCAGGATTATTTATTTTATTCGTTTATCTTCCGGGTTCAAGCTGGAGGTTTGAAGTTTCAGTAGCAGTGGTGCTTATTTCTAGAGAGTGAGCTTGCTAGCCCAACGAAAAAGCTTCCCACTTTACTGATCTTATTGTTGGTTTAGTGAGGCTTAGTAGTGAATTGGCTGGATATTGGACCCAGACCACATGTATACTTGGTAAGCCTTCTACCTCTGCGACACTGTTGCATGAATTTCCAGAATTGCTTGTTACCAGTCCCTTCTAACTATCTAATATAGAGTATGGAGAGACGGCTGAAGTTGGGAAACATCTGGAGCTTGTTGAGAACTCTTTCGATGACACTCATGTCCAGTCTCTGAATCACACGAAAGCACTCACTGAAATGATATCAGTGTTGAAAATCACAGTCTTGTTCCTCATACTGAGGACTTCAGATTTCCACACAGATTTGAGATTATTGAATGTCTGTCTTGCTTTCCAGATCCTGGTCGGCTTCAACATCCTCCTCCATGTCTCTCGTAGATCAAACGATGCCGCCTGGATAAGCGAAACAGCTGATTTCTCTGGTTGACAGTGATTGATGCTTGCCATTGCTGGTTAGGCTTCTTCATTATCTCTAAATCTCCCATGCTCATCTGTGGTCCTGTCTTGTTTACTATCCTTTTCTACCAACTTCATGATTTCTTTCCGTAGATCTTCATGTGTTCAGGAGACTGCGTTTACAATCTATCGAGACTGAGATAGAGTTTATCTAAATTTTGGTAATGTCTATCTGATGAAAGCCATTTCGCCTTCTGTATTTCTTCGCCCTTGTACACACCACCGCCAATCACCAAATTATTCAATGCGCAGAAGTGAATGAAGAGTGTATGACGAATTATTTTCTTGTGTTACTTGCTCGTAGTTTGACTGCCATTCACATCACCTATTAGAATGTCTATGTTCCACGTGATGCGTTGTCTACTACATTTTGCAGTTGCCTTCCTTCTTCTCTTGATTCGCGTTGTTAGTAAGATTGTACGTAGCATTGGATAATTGTAAATTCCTTCCTTTTGAATCAAATCCTTGTGTCATTATCCTCGAACAGATTGCTTCCAACTGCATAAGAGCCATCGATGCTGTTAGTGACATGATGATAGCCACTCCCTCAGTGTGTTCGTCATTGTCTTCTGGGTGACTGACTGCAGTGGGTTATTGACTCTCCATTCAACAACTTGAAGAGTCCCTATCCATTCTACATTCTCTCACTGATCCCTACCACCTCTATGCCAGTTCCCAGCAAAGCAGTAATTTTCAGTTCTAAATATGGTTTCCACAAATCCGTAACATTCATTTATGTCCTATTCTCCTTGTTTCCGTCAAAGCTCCACTATGATGTTTTGTAGAAAGTTTCATGTTGTGTAAAAGGTTCATGTATCAAGTAATTTGAATTGCATTGTGATTTATCTGCAAGTGTTATTTATTCTGTGATTGTAAATACTTGTCTGGGAGTAGTCGAATTTATTCATTCATATTCAGACTAACACCACAGTCAACATTTTTGCACCAGATGAATAGTGCAACGTAAGATGATATTTCACCTCATCCATTTTACTTCCAACAACAACAGAAGCAGCATTTCGTCACACTCACGATTGATTGCAGTGGCTATATGTTGGTAAGTCATGAGTAATATATTTCCTGCAACCGGTTCCCTTTATTAGTTTGACGAGAGAAAGAACGAACATGTTTGCAGGATAATACGAGCTCGTTTTATTTCGTGGATTCTCATCAACTGCATACATCTTTTTCATAAATACTTTGAGTTATAGATAGAAGGCATAAGGAACATAATTCCAGAATTTGGTGTAGGTAGACAGATTATTCGGTGTCAAAAAACAACTAATTATATATAGTGGAATTGGATAAGAGGGGTAAGAGTTCAGATTTCTATTGGAAAACAACACAGATTGGTTAGAGGCATATTACAGGGTCAGGGTCAGAGAACAAAGAGAACACCGAATAATCTGTCTACCTACACCAAATTCTGGAATTATGTTCCTTATGCCTTCTATCTATAACTCAAAGTATTTATGAAAAAGATGTATGCAGTTGATGAGAATCCACGAAATAAAACGAGCTCGTATTATCCTGCAAACATGTTCGTTCTTTCTCTCTTCAAACTAATAAAGGGAACCGGTTGCATGAAATTTCCGAAACGACGTCTCCCTAGGAAATCAATCAAGTCACTGAATCAATTAGTGATGTTACGTTGCAGAATAGCGAGAGAAGCCTGCAAGATTAAATTCTACGAAGAGTGTCTAGAGATAGACTGTTTTCCACGCCCATTTCTGAAACTCATCAGATCGACCAAGCTACCTCGAACTTTAAAGAACCTGCGCCGCATCACTAAATCACATATCGACTCATCTCAGAGATACATCACCGCTTTAAGGTCAAATCTAGTGAAATTCGACAGTCTACTGGAAAGCCTTAATTTGGTGTGTCGTATAAAGTTCATCAACTTCATACAAGATTTACAATCGCACAGAGCCAACTCATATGGAAATAAGCTCAGAAAATCTTAAGTAGTTGAACAACTACCAGAAGAATTTCCACAGTGTCCAGAAAAATACATATACAATTTATCAGATGTGAAACTTAATAAAATCGAAACTGAAGCTCTGTCCTTAGGATTTAAGTACCACGTACCAAACCCGTTTATAAACAGAATCAATACAGAAACGCAGTTTGAGTATTTATACAGTCAACTTTCCGACCTTAAACCCATAGACGAGGATAAAAGAGTCTGGTTTAAGTCCAAAATGATCGATATTGCAGAACAATATCAGATCTCTCCTCCAGCACACTCAAAATTATTTACTAAAGAACACAGAATAGCAGTAAAAAACCTACGAAATAATGAAAACATCGTCATTCTCAAACCAGACAAAGGCTCAGGTGTCGTAATAATGAACCGCCGAGACTACATCTCAAAAATGAAAACCATTCTCGATGATCCAATAAGATTTCAAGTCCATACGTCCAAAAAGGAAGCAACAGCGGCTTTCGAAAATAAAGTAAGCAAGCACCTCAAAGGACTACTTAAAGAAGGGCTAATAGACAACAGCACTTACAACGACCTTAAACCAAGGGGTTCGCGTGTACCATTCATGTACGGTCAACCCAAAGTCCACAAAAGTGATGTACCATTGAGACCTATAATATCAATGGTGAAATCGCCATGCCATAAACTGGCCAGATGGTTGGCCCAAAAGCTGGAACCCATTCAGAAAAAGCTGGCAGCTCACAGTATCAAAGATTCCTTCCAGTTTTCACAAGAATTAGATCAACTCAATATTTCAGATAGACTTCTCGTGTCATACGACGTTTGTTCACTGTTTACCAGCATACCCATCGAAGAAACAGTAAGAACCGTATGCCAGCAGTCCGAACTGCTCCCTCTTCCAGAAAATGAGCTACGCAAATTGTTATTTCTATGTACAAAGAATATTCAAATCCGATTCAACAATTTGCTGTACCGACAGATTGATGGGGTGGCTATGGGTTCACCTCTGGGTCCTGTTCTTGCTGACATATTCATGACTCATCTCGAACAGACTCAAATGGAAGAAGAAATAGAAAGAACCACCTACTATTGCAGATATGTCGACGACACGTTTGTGGTCTGCAATGATATGGAACACGCGTCCACAATGTTTGAGAAACTCAACGCGGCCCATCCCAACATCGCATTCACAATTGACTACGAAAAAAACAACCAGTTCCATTTCCTAGATGTCAACATAAAAAGAAGAAACGATGGGACAATTCGAAAATCTGTCTACAGGAAAGAAACTTGGACTGGTCAATACCTACATTATCATAGCTTTTGCCCAACCAGTTACAAACGATGTCTAGTAAAAACGCTCTTCAGCAGAGCCAAAGAAATATGTTCAGAAGACAAGATTGAAGAAGAACTTGAGATCATCGAAAAGAACCACATCGAGAATGGATATCCTCGAAAGTTCATATTAAAATATAGAAATGAAGAGGTACACAAACCGAAACCCGACACCGTTGAAAAGAAACCAGTTTTCATCTGTCTAGCGTACAAAGGGGAAGACGTATCCACAAGAACACAAAAAAGAATCACAGGTGCATTGAAAAGAACGTTCCCAGCCGCCAGACTGATCCTACTTCACAACACTGTGTGCTCGTTAACCCAGTCAAAAGTAGATGAGTCCCCTACTCACGTCAACTCCAACTGCATTCACCAATTCACGTGCACATACGGTAGCAAGTACATAGGAAGGACTGAGAGGACAGCATCTACTAGATTTTCTGAGCACATTCCTAAGAGTCTCCACACAAAAGGAAGAAAAGCGTTATCAAGTGCGATCGCCAGACATCTAATTGACACAGGACACACAGTAGAAATCAGCCAAGCCTTCAAAATAATCAATACACAAAGAAACCCACGGCTACTTCGCTTCGCAGAAGCCATTGCTATCAAGAGATTTCGACCAGACCTTTGTATACAGAAAGATAGTGTGATTAATCTTTCACTACCTTGGTAACCCTGACTCTATTTTATTTTATTTTTGTTTTGCCTTTTTGTCAGTATGCCTGTGTGTTTGTCTTGTTACGTAACATTCTATTCAATTTTGACCTTCAAGTTTCTAAATCTACTTAATTGTTTGTGTGTTTAAGTTATAAATGTTACTTCACTATTCACCCCCACCCTCTTAAACTCTCCACCACAAGATGTGTAAATTTACTTTGTTCTCTGACCCTGACCCTGTAATATGCCTCTAACCAATCTGTGTTGTTTTCCAATAGAAATCTGAACTCTTACCCCTCTTATCCAATTCCACTATATATAATTAGTTGTTTTTTGACACCGAATAATCTGTCTACCTACACCAAATTCTGGAATTATGTTCCTTATGCCTTCTATCTATAACTCAAAGTATTTATGAAAAAGATGTATGCAGTTGATGAGAATCCACTAAATAAAACGAGCTCGTATTATCCTGCAAACATGTTCGTTCTTTCTCTCTTCAAACTAATATATTTCCCCCTGGATTTATTCATTCAGTGAGTTGTAGGTTTTTACTCTGCTCTTATTTCACCGATATAATTTGAATCTTCTAGATTGTTTAACAAACTGACTCTATTATTCCAATGAATGTGAGATTACTGAGTCGCTATGAGCTTATCAACATTATCTGCTCAGTATTCCATTTAGTGTTCAATGATTGACATTAGAATATATTCGTTGACATCGCTCTATATAATATATAACGGTGAAGGCGTTCGATGCCCCTCGGTTGTCGAATATTCTTCTTCACATATTCAGAATTTTCATATGCGAATCCCGCCTGAATAAATTTTTGCAAAGTGATAACAATGCAGCAACCTGAAGTGATTTCTGTGCACCAAATAACACGTTGCTTAAGTCAATGGAGAGGCGACATATGCAATTCAGTTGGTAATTCCAACTATGCATTTCAATCGACGTACAACAGCCAAAGTAAACATATTCAACGAGCAGAAAGAAAGACCCATCTAAGATTTTCGGAACACACATCGTAAAGTGCATGACTGTAAGTAGCGTAACTGGACCAAGTTAAACTTAACCACCTCTAACTACCAGTGGAGTGTGATCACACAAATGACCTTGAAATGCTCACTGAGCAAGTTAGTGAAACCTGGTAAATAATGTTGTCACCATCAATAAAATATGCTCATCGAAGTGTTATGCTAGTAAATAAGATATCCGGGGAGTTTCAGCTTAGGTTTGAGAAAGATTAAGTTTCGCTTCAAGCCAAGGACAAGTTAGGGTTAGGTTAACCTATTAAAGGTGACAATAAGGTTGGTTCGAGTTAGATTACAGTTAGTTTAGAGATGTTTTCACGTTAGAGTCAGGTTTAGGAGAAATTAGAGTTATTGTTACAGTTAGAAGACCTAAATAATTAAATGCGTAGAATGTGGTTAAATTACTCTGTTGATGTAAGAACAGTACTTGTGCACTGTGGTAGAGTATAATTCCATTATGGGTGACATTTTTTGATGAAGTCTCACTGTATTATACATTAATATTTAGTGATGACGTTTCGAGAACAGTTTATTGCCCACTAAATATTACTGCATAACATTGTGAGACTTTATCAAAATACGTTTTATCCACAATGGAATTATACTCGGTAGATACTCAAACCTAAAACTGAGAGCTACTTTTATCACATGTGAGAGGAAGGTATCCTGTGTAACACTTTTCCACAGTTTTATGCATTTCTTCATAAATATATGCATTCTAAACACAAAAGTGCCTCCTTCATGTGATTGGTGCGTCCGAGGTCATTCACTGATTGGTAGTTAGTGGTGCTTGAAGTTTGAGCGACATACTATTAGACACCTGGTCGACACAGAACACCAGCTGGACATTTCAAACTCCTTCGAAATAATACAAAAACAAGCCTCGTCTAATTCTCAGTGGTCATATCCATGAAACCATTAAATTCTTTTTTATGTATTGCAAATGAAGCGGTAGTAAATCATTCTCTAAATTAATAAATCGGATTTCTCCCATAATTTATTCTTTCATCTCCTTACCATTTCTTTGTGTCCTGTGTGGAACATGGGGCTTCAAGCTTAAGTTTAGAATTTTCAGTTGGGATGACATTTCCAACCCCATACCAAACCTTTATTCTTCTCATAGCTGACTGCCGTCCAGGCGAGGTTTGGGACTGCATTGGCATGGGATCGGACCCGTACCAAGTGCATTATCCTACCATGGTAACAATGAGCCATTCAATTTCGCTCTTGCTCACTAGCAAAATTTATAAACGTTATGCCCCACATATTTGATATCTAAATGAATGAAATTAACTCACAGCATATTTCTTCCATATTCTTTTTGTTAACTGGCAGTTTTCTAGTGATTTACGCAACCCCATATTTTATGTACTTCAATATCTGATTGCTACAATTGTAGTTTTGTTCAATAGACTCCAGTCACATTGCATAGGTCAGAGAAGCAACATTTTCATTATTGACTAACTAAACATTTTAATTCATCTATGTAATTATTGTTACACATTCTGGCTTCTATGAACTGAAGGCTGCAAGAAGTTGATAAGAAATCCATGAAGTAAAACGGATGCTCCATGGATTATTACTTTGTTTGAAATCATTCGTAACTGTCGAATGACAGATAATGTCACACTGACTGCATCGATTTAATGATACGTGAAAAGGCTGTTAACAGTTAATTCTGTCAGGTCTATTATTCTGATCATAAAATAATTTCAGGCTGTTGTTGATGAAAACACTCATATAACTTTCCATCACTATTCTCTTCAGCATCATTGGTGTCATCATGACCATATCCATACTGATCTCCAGGAAGTTACGAAAACATTACGGAATTTATATCTTCTCTCTGGCATTAGCAGTAAGTTCAGAATTTAGAAAATGTTTCTAACATAGTAAGTTCTTAGACTGGGTAATTTTCACTGCTCGCTTTACATTCAGTTTAGTTTGTTATGCAGTACTCATACTGCGTTCCACACGAAATTTTACTTTTCCCTAAATGATCTCACCCTGGATATTCAATTATGAGTAGACCTGAAATGGTTAAATTCAGTTATTGAAAACCTTCAGTGTCATCCTTATCTCCTTCAAATTAGTTATAAATTTAGCAGAAAATGGAACTGATGTACTTCACAGTCACCACTGAGGAAATGATCAGACAGAAAATGACAACATCGATGGCAGTAAAGGTAAATCATCTTCATAGTTGGTGGCTAATATGGAATTCGACGAACAAGATTGGTATTTATCTCTAAACTGACTAAGCGTAAATGAGAATATTGATGCAACCACTACTAAAACTTCCTTGTCCTATAATGGACCTAAAATGCCAAAACTGTAGAAATTGTATTGAGTAAGCAATGAAAATATGCATAGCGATTTGATAATGAAGCGATTGGCGGAAAGAACACCTGACAATACGAAAAGTAACATCTCAAGTTTACTAACACCTTTATAAATAATAATCATGAATTGAAAGTCATAGTAGTTTCAGTTCAGATGGCTTGCTTACTGACCTGAAAACAGCCTTCACATTAGTTTCTCAATCACCAAATGCAATTTAGATGTGAAAAGGCGTACATTGTTTGCTTATCAAGTAAGTGATGATCTCAGGATCTCTGCCAGTGATGACATATCATGAAGTGAATGAATGTGATTGGTGTGATGTGAACACATAAAGCACAAGTGTATCAATCTGCCCATAATTTGTGAAATTCACTGATATTTTGTAATTCTCCTTCTATAGTTCCTTCCATGGACAGCCCTTGCTTTCATATTTTGTTATCAAATTGGCCTAATATACAGCTTGGTTTCTCTCGCTTTAACATTAGTCACAGGAGGAGCAGCGATTTTTCTAGGTTTCAGATCAAAACAATTCACAGCCAAGGGGTATGTCTTATTCTACGCACTGCCTATGGTACTTTTCGTCATTGGAATTATCTTCTTCATTCTTTTTCAAAAATATGGTGTAAGTGGCTTATCTAGAGTGTGAATGTTGCACTCAATTTTCCTCATTTTATATTATACCATGCACAAATATACCTGAGAATTTAGCAGGAGGACTTATATTGTCTAACGATCAGTCCTTAATTAGAGATTGGCGTGCTTACGCTGGCTAGATAATATGTGAACAGAAATTACCCTTGTCATATATTTATGTTTTAAATTCGACTATATGATTATCACTATTCCAGAGGATAAACACTCTTGTAAAGCTCTATTCTTCGCAATCGAAACTTACCACTTTAGAATAAGAGCCGTATTCAGTTATATGTTTCTCTGTTGGTACTGCATATGAAGATGTCTTTCTAACATCCAGATGACGAAATTCTCATCGACTGTAAGCTACCATACAGTGGGCTTCAATGATTCAACTCGACGAATGCATCATGCTCCATCCAAATGGTCATTTCATTCCGCTATTTGTTTTCGTCTGTGATTATATTCAGGAATTGGTTTTCTTCATTAGAAGAATAACTAAGGAAATTAATTTCTTGTCACCGAAAATGTTGACTGATGAAATAACATAAATCGCAAATAACACTTTTGTGGTGAATCGCTTGTTGTCAAGATCTACACAAAAGGTAAAGTCACATATCAAAGTTCATCAGTAATCTTTATCTTATCAAACACACTGAATACAACCTCTCAATGTTTGCTTCCTACTCTTCATTCTCTTATTTCAGTCTCCATTCGACATATTATGTGGACTATGTCTCGGAATTGGAACAAGTCTTGTGAGTTCCAGTGAAACAAATTTGAAAGTGGTAATGTTGGAAATTTTCTGTGTGTTAGCCATGTGTTTTTGTCTATTTCTGCATCTCATGATTGCCAACTGTTTGCCTTTACTCAGTAGATTTCCACTTTTCCAGAGGATTAATCTCAAATTCACACTGCTAAAACACGATATTGAATGATGCCTCATTAGTTTTGTAGAAATATTTCAATCAGTCAGAAGACCAACAGTTTGTCATGAGAAATCAATCAATAACTAAAATTTTCCCCCTAAAAATAATACTCATCAACCACATTTTCTAATGATTCACATCTAATCGCCTCGAGCACCTATGACACTGACCTGAAATGTTTTGAAGAATACTCACATTTTGATCTTTTGAAATTGCAGGTCATATACTTATCTACAGTGTGGTTGAAATATTCTCCTGATGAAACAATCCACTCAGTGGTATTTATGGTCTTCCTTGAATTCATCGAGTTGATGGGACTATTCATGACATTTGCTATGTTATTCTGGCTAAAAGCGGAACTATTCCCAACTAGTGAATTGGAATAAACGCAGTTGATAATCTGTCAATTTTCAACCCTTCATGATTCATGAATAAATAAATGGTTAATTCTACATATCGACTTCTGTCATGAGACCCAGAAATCCAATTCTAATTAATTCAGCTTTAATCACCCATGTCTAGCCCCCCACCCCTTCCCAACAAATGACTTCACAAATGATCTTCGCATGCATGAGTTCGCAACTTTGGTTAAATGTTACAGGTAATTTGATGACGGTGTCATATTTGCTAGATTTTATTGGAAAGCTTTCCTCACTTTCCTGTCCACTCTGTCTATTGCTACGTCATAGGAAGTATCCAGCTTTATTATTTCTCAGAAACCATTCAGGTACGCACATTGTAGATCCCATATGTATATTTGATTGTAATTATTGAGTTTAACAGGTGCTTGTGATGCAGACAACTTCGCTGCCTTAGGAAAATCGAAATGACTCGTAATTTGTATTACGATCATTCATGTGGACAGGTACATCTTTACTTCATGGATATTTTGAATAATATTCAATATGTGTAGGTATCTGCATCAATACAGTCATGCCTCTTCTTTGAAACGACGCAATTTACCTGCACATGCTCTCGTGATGGCATGGCATGATAATTCTTGAGAGTTAGCCAACTGCATACACTGATAGTTTATCACACATTTCAAGCCTTTACATTCGTTCATCACTGAAATTAAATTCACGAAGTATTTCAAATATCATGAAGTCAGATGGCTAAAAGAGAATTCAGAGATGTTCTTCAACTTAAAATGAGCTTCCACTGTTTCTGACCATGTTATTTAGCAATATATCACATATAATTACGTCTTGTTTTAAATGAGGATGTTGAATATCATTGCACATAGCTCTCAGTAAGCTTTTGTAGGGCATTCGAGCCTGAAAATTTATCCATGAAACATTGTCACTTCACCAGTTGTAAGAACCCGTGAGTGGTGAGCTGAAAGATCATATTTGCCGTGGAAACCACCAGGTGTGTTGTAATCGAAGAAAGTGTTTTAATTCGGTGATCATTTACACATGATTGTTTTTTATGTGAAATTCTAATTAAATATTTCGCCCATATAAGATGACGAACATACTGATTTCGAGGTCATACGATGTCAACTAAATGTAGAGAAGAACTTTCTGAATGCATCGACGACCTCTGTATGTGAGTGATACGAGGAATTAAGGAAAGTGAATGGTAATGACTAGAAGGTAATACACAAGTAAGTGATTCGGTAATTCGGTGAATCTTTTTATGTGAATGAAGTGGTGGAATGTTAAGAAGATTGACTGAAGTAGAAGACGATTGACTGATAGAATTCAATCTTCACCAAATAAAGGATTCGACACATTACACTAGTTACTGACTGGTGTCCAATCAAAAATATTCAATACAGGTCAATCGCCAGTCGGAATAGCTCAGTGGTAACGTCTCTGACTGCTGGTAGCACTGGGGGACGTGGGTTTGAATCTCAGAAAATACATGAGTTCCTTTGATGTTGCAGATATACCTTGCTGATGATTGCCATCTAGCCCGAAAACTGGGCCTCCAACCATCTTATACCAAGGTTAAGAAGAATGGCATGGATAATTTGCGTGTCAAACAAGCATGGCAACGCGGGTCTTTAAATTCTACTTTCTTTAAAATTCAGTTAAGGAACCAAGTAACTCATTATAGCTGTATGTGGTGTTTGACGGTTTACTAAAGCATCAGTGCAGGTAGTTGTACTTCATCCAACCGTCTTTCTTCGATATCATCTTCAACGACTATTAACTCTACAATGTTTTTGAAGTACAACATTATCTGTATCATAAAATGAAATTATCTGATCAGGAAAACCATTGTAGACGCAATCTTAAGTACTTGTCAATCATTTCAAAGTCTTATTGCACTGTTTATTTACGTGTTATTATCGATGAAGATTTGAAGTGAAGAGGTATGAATGATTTGAATGATTTCATGCATTCACCGACGCAGAGTGGATCATGTTTATCGTTGTCTATGCCTTCAGAATATTACTGATTTTGTTCATCTGTCGTAAGATTATCATACCGAGTACTTATTATCCTTTTCTAAAAGTTTCTGCTGTTTCACAGAAAATGTGTTTTTTCGACTCCCTTACGTTTTCAGTGAAACACAGAGCTTCAAGCTAGAGGCTTGAAGTTCCGATAGCAGTGGTGTTTATTTTTACGGGATGGGTTTGTTAGCCGCATTCCCAACCTTCCCTCTATACCACTTTTATTACTGACTTCGCGAAGTAAAGGAGTGCGTCAGCCAGGGATCGAACCCCAAACCATCTGCAGGTTTAACGAGCATTCGTTCGCTGTGCTATCAACGCAGAGGAATATTCAACGTATATTTCCCCCACTACGTTCTGACATTTTTCACTACCATTCCAAACAGATATTTCAAATTATTTATTTGCATCCACTTTATTGACGAAGAAATATGTAGTGGTGCAAATGTCACTTGGAATCAAGAGAAAGGAGCCTCCATGCTTCTCCTTTAGGACCCTTCCCAGTAGATGTCTTCATGGCGAGCTTAGAGAATTTTTTTATTTTTTTTTAATTTTTGATTTACAGCTTGATTCCACACCGTATTTTCAGTACAAGTGTGGAATTTTCAGCATGGATATCGGTAGCCCAAATTCAGGCCGACCATAGATATCGGGTGTGCGCCGGCAGGGGATCGAACCCCGGACCATGTGCATGGTCGGCGAGAGTCCTAACCACTGTGCCACCGACGTAAGAAATTATCTGGAGTCTGTATGTGTATAAGAGATATATGGACGATACCTATACTAAATATGATGATAACTGATCAACCGCTAAACTTCTCAGAAAATTAAATGCTTCTCAACTGCCTATGCTCTTCACTTCCAAAGAGGAGTTGAACTTCACATTTCACTTCTTAGATGCTACACTAGACAGAAGACAGGATGGCACGTTGAAGTAAGTAGTCGACTCACTGAAAACCAGCCTTCAAAGTGCAGAACACTAACTTCAGCAGTTGATTATCTGCAGAAATCTTCTCTATGGATAAAATCTTCACAAAACCCTCTTAAGTAATGTATATCCTAGAAGGTTTTGTGACAGAAACATCAAGAAATAAACTGTCTCTAGATAAATCACAATACCAACCAAAGAAGAAACTATTCATGCGTTTGGCGTTCAAAAGTGACATTAGTGCTAAAGTGGTCAGCCAATCTTTATATGCAGCTGACTGACATTTATTATTAGCCAGCCAAAATGTGGTTTCACAATGCGTCAGGGAGAAACAATCGCTTTCTATCAACCTCTATGTAGATTTACTCATTTGCATGCTAATGTGGAGCTGATTACATTGGACACTGCAAACATAATCCTCGGGAACGCTTAGCTAAACACTATCAGATTTGAAACGAGCAATGCAGGTTAATAAAGCAGAATCTAATTAATTCATCAAATTTCGGTAGAACTCGTCAGCTGAATACTCTACATACACGGATATATGTACTTTGGAAATTACGTTAGGAGAAATAAAACTGATAAGTAAATAAACTTCATTGAACTAGATATGCAGAAAGACAGGTGCGAATGTTTTCCAGGTCGTGTTCAAATAGATAAGAGGAGAGGAAGTATGACAGATCAAAATTAAGATAAAATGCATTACGCTTCAATTACATCACTTAGATAAACAATCAGTCATTAGAGAATATAACAAGAATTGCAAACAGAGTAATATCAGTAGTAATAGTTATAATAACAATAATAATAATGTTGAAGTGAGTTAAGGTAATACTACTGATAAAAGATAGTTTCAAATGAATCAAGAATAATAATCATAACAATAAGAGGTAGGAAAATAAGTAAAATGCATTACCATGGTAGATTCAGAATGACGACCATCTCCCACCAGATTTTGTGAATGAAAGGCCAGCAGAAGATAAAGAAACCTTCAATTTGTGAATACCAAATGGAGTCAGATTATTCAGCACCACGTGGTTTATCCCTTAAAGTTATCTACAGGACCATATCCAACCATTCCAAAAGCTCACGTTTTCTCCGATTGTGCATAGCCGAACCTCTAGCTATACATGGACGAAAACCCTAAATTGTCTTGAGAAAATTTTGGCTGAGCCTCTTTCTCTACCTCAGTCGTAGTAATGCACTTTCATTTTATTCTATTTTACCATGTGAATTCATTCCACTTGAATTCATCTTCGCCTCCTTTGTTGTCGTCATCATCATCAAAGTCTTCATCATTTAGACATCACTTGACCAATAATTTTATAATCTTCATATCAATTCACTTGTTTAATAATCTTCGAAAGTATTGCAGTTCATTTAATTCAAATCTACTCCCTTAAAACATCATTTTATTTCTCCTTATTCTTATTGTGTGCATACTGGCCGAGCAATTTCTAGTGCCACTCAACGCCACTTTCGTAATATTAATGTGACTTTACAGCTTGATAATGAAGTCGTTGAAAAGAAATATCCCTTCACTTAACAAAGCTTAGTCTTTCATCATGAATAAATGGGTACATTTCTCGAATTGAAGAACTGCAAGGACCCATGGACAGTGAAGGGACGTAGTCAGTTTCTACGACATTCTGTCAAACTTGCAGAAGCGAATGCTAATATTGATACTCTCAAAGGCATTTCGACTGTTGTGCAAGAGGCTACTTATTATTTGTGTGTATGAAGCTGAGAACAATGACTGATGTTTTCTATTGTTTGTATAATGAAATGGTTATGGTTGGAAGATTAACTTTACTTGCTGAATGTCGATGCAGCTGCTGTGGATTTGTTTTATTCACTGCAGAATATTTGAAGAGTAATTGTCAGGAGGGGGGAGAATTTCTAGAGGAATACCTTCCTTTCATCATGTCTGACAATGTGTTACTGGGATCGGACACTGTTTAATAACAAGTACCATGCGTCTAGTCCCTTGTTTGGTGAAGACTGAATTTTATCAGTCAGTTTTCTACATCGGTTATTCATGTTATCCGATATCTTCAACGATAAACACGTATTACTCAATATACTGAATGACGTCAATAAATCATCAGAAGTTAAGTGAACTTTTGATTTGCGAAGGGCACAATATTCTGAGATAATGGGAATTTGACTCAAGAAAGAGAAATTCGATGTAATTTGCACATTGATTGACCTTAAGTCGTCACCATTACGTAGGCCCACGTAGACGAATGGATGCCACCACGTTTGTACATAGACAATTAGTTTGTGTCTCGGTCTTACCAATATTACCGAACGTCATATGAAATTTTTAAAAAACGATCATTCAAGTTGCTCTTCGTGATTTGTGTTGAGTAAAAAAAGTGGACATGGTAAACCAGTTGCGAAGTTGAACTGTCTTGGAAATCACTATGTAATTATTGATCAGATACCGATCGTTGAACAAGCTCTGGAAACTGTCGTGGGAGAAGCTCAAAAGGATAACGAAAACTCATGCGGTATGGGTACTAGCACGATTGCAACACTTAATCATTTCGAGATCGGAAATCATCATGTTCCGAATAGACATTTGTTTCAGGAGAAAATAAATGAAGTAATCTTGAAATGTATGTGAATGTTTTAGTAGGAAATATAAATACAGAAACCGTTCAAAGAGCTAAGAGTCTTGCAGGCTAACTCATGGTTCCTCATGAACATGCTGGAAGTCATTTGACGTGTGGACAATGTGATGAATGACTATTTCCATTATTGTATTGTTTAAGTGTTCATTACTGTGCATTTCTATTCAATGCAGGCACAAAAATACAAATAATTCTGCTGAATACGATTTTCTGATCTTTGTCCTGTCCATCTTATTAATAACAGAACCTAATGGTAGTGGGCTGAACGCAGGAGACCGTCTTAGTGTGGCTGATCAAAACTTCATTCAGCAATTACAGTCACAAAACGCTCCAAAGGCAGCAAAACAACGACAATTTGTTTTTGAATTTGTGTGGTTCTCTTAAATAATGCTACTCATAATAATAACATCAGAAACTGGAGATTACCCAAGGACTGACGTAGGAAAGCTACACAGTCGAGAAAATGCTACAAGTACAGAAAAAGTTCTGCAGTAAAATAATATCTGACAAAATAACCCGTAAGAAGTAACACAAAATCAAGTAGAATATTCTCAACGAAGTGAGATAAAAATCTCTCTCCACAAGAATAACAGAATTAATTCCTTTACATAGACCAAGCTGAGGATAACCTTGATTCACTCCGACAAAATGACATCGTAAAACATCACATTACTAATATTGTCACACAACCACAATCAGAAGCATTCAAATTAGAAATTAAGCAGGGAAAACACAGTAATAACGACAAGGACAGCATACGATATGCAAGTGTCAGAATAACAATAAACAGTGTATTACCTTTGAGGCACCTTTAAGGAGATAAGCGGATGATATGTACACAGGTAGGTAAAACATGCAAATAAGTATATATTTTGTAATAACCCCGTTAAAGAGGAATTTTACAAACAATTGTTCCAGCACTCATAATGTTTCGTCTACCGGGATGCAGCCATTACCACTTACAATTCCAATCAAATATTATAATTTCTCGCATGGCTGATTACCCATTCAAGTTCTACGTGAGTATACAGTTTGTTGATACTGAGATTAAAATCACTGAAGTTTGGATCCATAGACGAAGCTTCGAACTATGAGTCATTTAAAGATTTAGTACAGTAATTTTAATGGATTGGATCAATGCTGTCAGCTGTGCAAATGACATCTGTTCACTTTTGCCATTATCCTATTTCATGAAAACAGTTGCACATAGATAGATGTGATAGAATGCCTAAGGTAAACCAAACAGCCCCTTCTCAGAACAACTTGACTGCCATTGAGAGCAGGAATTATTCTGAGATGATGAAAATACGAGTTAAGAAAGAGAATTCCCATGTCACATGTGACTTCATCCTGAATCCGCGACCTTATACAGATAGACATTTTCTCATGGATATGACTATATGTGAACACTGACACTCCTTGGTTATTTTGTTCTTATCAGAAGTAGCGAGAATCAGATGATTTTCTAAGTATATTGAATTGCACTTCGTGCACTTCCACATCTCACGACGTTTCAGAAGTCTGTAACACACAAACGAATATTGGTAGTAATATTCACACGAGTGCTGATTGACTTACAATAAGACTGCTCAATGATAACGCACATAAAACAAAGATCACTCTCGAGTATTTGATCAGAGTAAGAGCTGAGTTAAATGTTAACATTGATATAAATAGAACACATGTGAAAATATCGATAATATTTTCAGACAGGAGACTGTGAGTTTATGAGTTTGATTTTCATGCTTACAGTGTTATAACATTTCACTGGTAGGCAACATCGGTGGATCTTAGAATCTGAATATCTTCATCAACACGATGTTGTGTGAATTGATTCACTAGTCGTAGGTGGATGACTAATGATGTGAAAGTAGTGAGGGATACTGACGTCACGTCAATATTTATATTTCTCAGTGGATGGTCAATTTCGAGACTGAATAATGGATTCCGTTTGTATGACATGCACATGTGCATAAATCTGTTACTCACAGTGATGTCTCTGTTCAACGTTTGTATCAAAGTTTCGTTATGATTATCGGTAGGACACTTCAGGTTGCATAAAATGTTTTCGTATCATGTATTTCATCTGCAGATGTTCGTCATGTCAATAAAACGTCGAATATATTCATGCATTCATTCATTCATTTTCAGACTTACGAAGCAGTCGAACACTGTTATCAAATGACATGGTTCATGTCCTCTGATTTGATGAACACTGGAAAGTGAGATCATAACTTCCTTCATCAATTTTCCTTTCACCAACAGCCAAACTGATCCAAAACAGCTGCCAACAGCACTCTGGTATACAGTGATTGTATGCGGGTGAGTCTTTCATTATACATTTCTTCCTTGATTTAATATTAAGGCACACAATTCATAAGAGATAAGGGGATAGATAGAAAGCAAGCTTACTGTGAAATAGTATTAGAAATTATGAGTCTTAAATTAGTGGAGATGACATTACACTGTGCTAACATTGCAGTCTTCATATTCAAATCTGCTGAAGTGACAGACAAGTTGATTGGATGATTTTAATAGATTCTGAGAAAATTCACATTCCATAGATTTAACTAGACTTCACAGACTTATTCATTTAACCGTTTATCTGATGTTACATGATTGATCCGTCTTTTCAAAGTGTGGAGATATATTCTTTGAATTTGTCATTTTCAATTAAGATATCTGTAAGTGTACTTTGATTGGACATTAGTAACTAGTGTGATGTGTCTAGTCCTTTCTCTGATGCAGACTGAATTCTATCAGTCAGGTTTGCAACTAGCACAAAACCTACATCCAAGGCTATCTGTGGATTGCCTCCAACAACCTTATATCTGTGGGTGTTAATTATTTTCATATT
This sequence comes from Trichobilharzia szidati, assembly GCA_944472155.2. Lineage (NCBI taxonomy): Eukaryota > Metazoa > Platyhelminthes > Trematoda > Strigeidida > Schistosomatidae > Trichobilharzia > Trichobilharzia szidati. The sequence goes on along the minus strand of OX235272.1, from coordinate 25,968,538 downwards.
CCATCCAGTGTATTTGTAGAATATTGCATATTAGACATAATTGAGAATTTCACTATATCTGGCATTATGGGCTCAAGCAAACACTAAGAAGTTACATGCTGGAGTCGAATTTCTAGCTTTCCATTATGTGTACTCTTTTGTTATTTCGTGTAAAGCTTTGAACATGACACAATTTCACAGAGTATCTGATTATTTTCCATTGTCGAGTTGTCTTACTGACATTTTGGAATCTGTCATAGTTTGGACTAAGTCACACTGACGGTGTCAATTGATCGATTATTCAAAAGCTTAATAATAGTGAATTCTGTCAGGATTAGTGGTCTTAAGACAAACTGATTAATTGTTGATGTTGGTGAATACACTGATATTACCTCTTGATTGTCTGTTTCAGCTGCGTTGGTTTTGTCTTGCACATATGCTTGGCATTTATTCAGAGGTTGCGAACACTGTTTGTGATGTATTATTAAAAAGTAAGTCTTCAATATGTGAAGATTTTATTATATTCTGCTCACATTGCATGCATAATATTCAACTCTAGATGTTAAGTGCATGATTTTCATAGATTCTGAGAACATTAATATTCCATAGATTCAAAATAAACTTCATAGGCTTATTCACTCGATCGTTTATCTGATATTCAGTGACTGGTGTATCTTTTCACAGCAACGAACTAAAATCCTTGAATCTGTGTCTTTAATAAGATATTTGAAGGTGTAATTATTTTCTCATTGAAAGAATTTTATTCATTCAAGTGTAAATGTAGAATAACGCATATTATATGTGGTTCAGGAATTCCCCACTTGTGGGATCTTAGGCTGAAGTAAACTGTGAGAAGTAAAATGTTGGGTCCGAGTTCCAAGCTGTCAATTATTTTTGCAGTTTTGTTATTTCACGTAAATTTTTGAAAGTGATGCAGCTACGAAGAGTATATGAATATTTTTCTTTGTCAAATGTTCTTACTGATATTCTCGAAACTGTCATGGTTTGGAATAATTCACACTGATAGTATGTGTTAACTGATTGTTGAAAAGAGTTCTGATAATGAATTGAAAGGATTAGTGATCATAAGACAAACTGATTCATTCTTGCTGATTCGGTTGTGTTCTCTGAACTGGATAGTTTACTTGAGAAGCTTTCGCCGCCCTACTAGTCAGCATCTTCAGCACATACTACAATTTGAATTGAACTGAGCTTTTAGATTTCTACACGAGTTTATTAGTCATCTCTCCTATTGACCTTGAACTCGACTAGTTGTTTTTGCGTGCTTTCACACTTTTACCTTTCGTGTGTGAGATTCCCTTCTTATCGATTGGCAAATTTTGTCTATTTCAATGTGTCTCTTGATTGACGACTCACTGAATTACTAGGCTACTAAAAATTCTCTAGCATTCTTGGTGTTTTCTCTGTCTAATATTTGAACGTTATCCCAGTCGAACTGATGTTGGTGGTTGTGTGTATGTAGTGGTACGAGGGAGTGGATGTCATGTCTTTTGACGGCTAGTTTATGGTCATAGATACGAAAACGAAGAGGATGTCCACTTTGGTCATTGTAGTGTTTTTCTCAGTTGTGACAGTTTATTTTGTAGATGATATTGGTTTTATCTTGTTTATCTGTTGAGTCTATTGGTTGACATAGAGCCACCAGCTAATTCAAGTGATTTTGTCGGTTTGTATGCGACATCGATTCCTGAAGGTTGAAGAGTCTTGCAGTGATTTCTGAGATGACCTTTATATATGGTAGCACGATTATCGTTGTGTTTTCCTGGGGCATCTTTGATTTGGTAGGTTGGCTTGGGGGTACACGTCTTTTGATGAAATTCCGTGGATATCCATTCTTTTGGAATACGTCTATGAAATATCTTTCTTCAATTCTCCTCAAGGTGGGAGGGGTTGCAGGGAGTTCTGGCTGGCCCTCTTGAATAGTGTTCGCCACACTCCTTTTTGTGTTTTATTGGATTGTTGCTGTTGTCATTGAGGATTTGGTTCGTGTGAGTTGATCGTCCATAAACTTGAGTTTACAGTTCCCCTGTGGTTGTTCGCTTGACTAAGACGTCTAAAAATGGGATTTAGTTTTCTGATTCCTCTTCTCTTGTGAATTTGATGCCGTTGAAGACGTTCTTGATCAGGTTATGAGCTTTATCTAACTCGTTTCTTCTGATAATTACGAATGTGTCGTCTACGTAACGTATCCAAATCTTGAGTTTGATCTTTGGTAGGATTATGTTCTCAAGGCTTTGCATCACTGCTTCTGCGATCAAACCGGATATTGGCGATCCCACATGTGTTCCTCTGACTTGTTCATATATTTGGCCGCTGAATTAGAAGTACGTTGTTAGGCATAGTTTCATGCATTGCATCCAGCTTGTGTGTTGCATTTTCGATTGTTGTGGGAGGTATTCGTCGTTGCTGAGCAATTGCTCCATGGTCTGTTTTGCTAGTTTCTGTCCAACTCAGGAATATAATTTTGTGACATTGAAGGACACCAATATTTCTCGATCATCTACTTGAATGTGTTCGATTTTCTGTAGAAATTGGTTAGCAGAATTGATGGAGTGATCGCAGGAATCCGTTAGGTGTTCGAGTTTTCTGTATAATTCTTTGTATAAATTGTATGTTGGAGCTTCCGGGACTGATACAATCGGTCGTTACGAGATATTTGGTTTGTATATTTTGAGTGTACCGTAGAATCGGGGAAGGGATGTCATCCTTCTTTCCACCGGATTCGCTGTCGTGATTTACAATGAAACATGTTTCTAGGTGTCAGCCAAATGTTTATGTCCACCGCTAGTTATGATCATTGTCAGTTGAGATGATTTTGTACCCAGTTGTTTCCCACTTTTCTAGTGGGGAACCTCAAATGAAATTAGAAGGGCTCTCAGCAGTACAATCCTCCAGCTGCATACTATATATATATATATCATATTCGTAGCGACGAAGGGAATGTTTCTAAGGATATGTCACTGAAGCTTTGAGTTTTAGATGACAATGAAGGTATTCCTTATTGGATTATACAGATACACTGATCAGGTGGTGACTAAATTAAAACTAAGTAAGTAAACTCAGGGACATGACATAATTGATAGGATATAGTAGATTTCAATTGAGAATAAAAGAAGGTCAAATCAAGACCCTTGTCATACAGAGTAGAATTGTGATAGATTCAAAAAGAAAATTAGGCAGTTAAAACAAAATGTAACTGAGTAAATTAATTTGTTATCACTTTTTCTGAGAGTTGAAGTTTAGGGAGGAGCTGTCTTCAGCTGTAACTCATCGCAGCTATCTTCTAAGAAACCCAGGTCAATCAATAATTTATAATCGAACTTTCGAATATTCAATCCGGTCTTTGGAGTATCTCATAAAATCTACAACATGGGATATTTCCGGAATATTGGTATCGTATTCTACATAAATATTTTAAATAGAAATTACAAACCTCGAACTTTCAGGTATCCAGGTTGTATGCTATCAAGTGCTCTGTCAATATGCATCAATAGGAAAAGACAGGGAAGTCGTCTCAAAAGTAATCCTCGGTTTCAAAGAAACAACTCACGAATATACAGATCAAGAATGAAGGGATTCGAAATCATGATGTTCAGCAGACAGTGGACCATAAAGGAAAAGTACACAGCAAATGTCGTTGAACAATAAGAGGATTATTCAGTCAGACTAAATAGAATAATTATGTGGCAAATGATGCAAATTCCAATTGCTTTCGGAGTATAGCATTTCTAAACGAAATACAAACACATACTACTTCCTAGTCAAAAGTAGTATGATTTTCAGCCCAAATGAAAAAGTATCAGAGAATAGATCAGGGAGAAATTAACAAAAACCGCCATCTAAACTAGCTGAAATCTTACACTGTATTTCTTCACAGTGGCAGTCATCATACCGGTTCTGCAAAGTAACGTATAGGCACCATTGTTGAGTTGTTGAAGCAGTTTCATTACAAAGTCATACTTCACAAATACATATCGACATTCAGAAAGCTGATCTGGCATAAAAAAGATTCACGCATTTGTTTCTTGAGCTGTATATCTAATGCTACTCATCTGCCATTTGAACTGATGCACTTAATTTATTGGTATCGACTGCAGCATTATTTGCTTGGTAAACATTTTCACCAGACAAGAGTAAAGTGCTTTTGAAAATAAGCATATGCCTACGAGAATGAATTACTTGTAGACATAAGTCAGGTTTTCATCTACTGATGAAACCTTTCTATTGTTCCATTGGAAAATCGGTAGTTCCGATTACACAGATTTTGTGATGAAACGTTATGGATAGCTGTTTTCTAGGAAGATTCTCTTCAGAGTGTTTAGCTCCTCTTCTATAGTATCAGGGCTGCGGATTCCGTGGCTCGATGAACCGATCAGGTTTCATTTTGTACAAAGTTGTCCGTTCTCTGTCAGGTTTCTGTAGATGAATCCTTTCAGTGTTCCATCTTGTTCACGTCTTGTTAATTGGACTTCCAGAGAAGATATTTTTGTCTCGGATTCCTTCTCTAGTGTAAACTGAATTGCTGGTTAGCAGCTATTGAAGAAGTCCACGATGTTATCCGAATTCTCGGCATTGTTGGAGATAATGAAGTTGTCATCCATGGATCTCTTGTCGAATCCAAAGTTGTCAGTCCTTTACTTTAGATGCGTGTTTTCAAGTTTCGAAATGAAAAGTTTGCGAGCAATGGACCAATTGATGAGCACATAGCTATAACATCATTTTGTCGATATATTTCGTTACTGAAAGAGAACTGGACGTTTAAAGTGCATGTCAATAGGAGTTCCTTCAAATATTCAGTGTGTATACCAATGTTCATCTCCTTTGAGTCACTATTTTCACATTTACAGCCTATTCTTGCGTTTATTGGGACGTTTCTAAACAGTGATACCACATCTAGTGAGAACATGGTTTGAATGGAAACATTGACGTCTTCAATGGAGTTGACAAAGTCGAAAGAATCTCGGAGTGAGTGGCAGGAAATTCGCCTTCTGACTGGTTGTAGTAGGTCTTCTAGCCATTGTGCAGGGAGATGATAAGGTGAATCGGTCATATCGAGAATGCGTCGAAGAGTTATGTCTTTGCTGTGCACTTTTGGTAATCCATAAATTCGGAGTAAATTTAAGGTATCTAACAACGAAGCATTTAAGTCTACTAAACAATGTGATTACTCAACATTAAGTCAATGAATGTTGTTCTGGCTCCAATAAAGACGTTAAGTCGAATTTATTCTAAAATGGGCAGCATGTCACGTCATTTCAAGTAGTTGAACATGTATATTTTGTCGCCAATTCAGTGACTAGTCCTAATGTGAATGATATGTCATTCCAATTTCCACAAAACTGTGAGGTCCTCCACGCTTCTGATACTTATTCAACTCAAACATTACGATCAAATATGCATGTAGCATCTAACAAGTGTGTACGAAATGTAATGATAAGAAGTAACGGAGCTAGGTATATACTTTGGTGAAGGAATCAGCGTCGAGGTTAATAAAGTGAGAATACGCTCTCAACAAATTCTAACAAATATGACACCATCATCAAATCGCCTGTAACATTAAACTATATTTGCAAACTCATTCATGCGAAGGTCATTTATGAAACAGTTTGTGGAAGGAAATGGAACCAAAATAACTGATATTGGGAATTCCTGTCTTTACGGCAAAAGTCGATGTATACAACCACACGTTTATTTACTCAATAATAATGAAGGATTGGTATACTTGGCACAATATTCGCTTAGTTTATTCCTTGTTGTTGTGGATTGCGAATCGATTATCTGTTGTGAGTAGAATAGGTTAGAAAATGTTAGAAATAGTCCCAGCAACTCGAGCGATATTATGTAAATTTTAAACGCAGTTGAATTTATTGATTTATCGTGAGAATATTTTAACCACACTGCAGAATAGTATATCATCTGTAAATATGAGTATTTGCAAAAAACACATTTCAGGTTAGTTTCATAAAAGTTTGGGCTGAATAAATTCAATTCATATGAAAAGGTGGATAACGAATAATACATATGTAGAGGACATTTCCTTAGTGATTGATAAAATAGTCAAAAAAAAATAAATAAATAAAATAAACGATGTAAAAAAACCAAACAACTCAGAAGCTTGAAATCACACCAAGGCACCAGCGTTATTTCTTCTTATATTCCGTCTTACGCCATTAATCATGTACATAGTGCCCATAAATTGACTTAATTTTTTTCCCTTCATTCTTTCCTTTCACAATATATTTTTTAAAAACAATATTTTATTACTATTTTCACACTTTCTTGTCCATTCACTGTTATTGTACACAACCTTGCTATTTTATATATCGAAGCTTGCTGGTTTCCCACCAACCTTCTAAGGGGGGGGGATAACCTGTAGTGTACATTGAACCTTCGAACTTTTGTTTGAACGGACTCACCTGACCTTTAGCACTACTTCCTCTTTCGATTCGTGGAACTCTTGTACGTTCTTGGTTCGCTCTCTCGTTGTGCTTTCATCCAGCGCACTCTCCGAGCCTACCACAGTCAAGACTGCAGATAAGTGTGTAACCTCTTATTTCTTATCAAATTCCATATCTCTTTTGTGTAAATACAATTCTGTTCCAGTCACACTTGCCATCTCAAATCTTTTAACCTTGGTTCCGTTCGTTAGTACTTGCACGTTAGGCAGAGTACGATTAAGGTCATAAGCGGTGAAGAAGTTTTGTAAGAGTGGTTATTTTAGGTCTAAGTTAAGCCAAGCCTAACTCTTACAGATTTTTCACACGACTCTGTGAACCTCCTGATTAGACGAAATACTCCTAACTACTTGTTCTGACGTCGTGTGATGTAATAAATTAACTGTGTGTATTTTTAATACAACATCGCAATTCCAACTGGATGCCAGAAGATTGAAGCTTCAGACACTGAACCACTCTGATACTATTCAATCATTTGTTGCCTGCCTAGAATAAAATATCTACTCATGAGTTCATGCAGGATTGCCATAGAAGATTTGTCACTCCCTCACATTACAATGAATTTGATTTCCTGAGTATTTGACATGTGGTACTTTAAAAAAATTTATATGTTTCCCCTTTAACATTAGCACACCTCCACTCACTATGACAAAGATCTTTCAATGACCTTCCTTCAATTTTAACTGAACTCTACTCAATATTTTCAATTATGGCATATATATATATATCAATTCTCCATCATGTCATGTCTGTCAATTTAATCACTTAATTGTAATTTAGCCATCGCCTGATCATTGTTTCTGTATAATCCAGTTCGGAATATCTTGACTGTAACCTAAAACTCAAAGCTTTAGTGACACACTCTCAGAAACATTCCCTTCGTCCCTACAAATATGGTATATATATATATATATATGTATATATGATTATACAGCTTGAGGATGATACCACTGAGAGCCCTTCCAATTTTCTTTTGTATTCACCCACTAGTAAAGTGGAAAACATTTGGGTAAATAAATCACCTCAACTGACAATGATGAGAACTAGCGATGGACATAAGCACATGACTCACACAGAAACATTTCAACATAAACACTGTAAAACAATTTTCATTGGGACTCACAACAGCTATTCCAATGGCAATGAAGATGCCATATAGTATATGGAATGGATACTGAAATAAGAAAATGAAGAGTATGAAGGACAGTTTTAAAGGTCGTATACGGTGTGTTTGATAAGAAAACTGTTAATAATGAACTTTGCTATATGTTTGTATTAGTCATACGATTCTTGATAATAAATGAGCCATCGAGAAAACGCCGCCCTTCATTTATGCGGTTTTATCAGGCGACAGCATTAGTGATGAGAAACTATTTTCCTCAGGTGTTCTTCTATCAAAAACACCTAATTCGTGCATATGATGCCTTCCTCTAGATAGATGAGTCGCATCTACTCTATCAGCTAGATGTTAGAAGGACATTTCAACATGCGATGCCATCACGAAAACGTAAAATGACAAACAGCTCTTCCTCTCGTGCAGTTACTTTCGACTGAGAAGAGTAGGGTTGCATACTAATTGTCATACACTGCAACCATGATGAACATTGAGTTGATTATCAAACTGGAATAGGTGTTATCCAGTCAGTATTTTTCCATCGCTTTCCATAAGGAAACCAGCAGCTACACAATTCTTATTCTTTTGTGAGATAATTAGACAAATGAAAACACAGAGTTACATAGACCAATGGAAACTGAGAGTGAAATAAACACTTCTAATGCAACACTTACACCGAATAATTGATAGAAAATGTAGAACGTGATTCCGATGATAATGAATATCATACTTATTGAGAAGAAGACGAAATATCCAGTATCTGTTAGACGTTTCGATCTGAAACCGATAAGCGATGTTGATACTCCTATAACAGCTGTTAAAACCAACGCAATCAAGCTGTATACCCAGCATAATTCACGGCAGTATACAGCAACCACTACACACCATAATATGATCTAGAAAGGGAGATCAGAAGCAAATGAATTCACGGAAAAGAATAAATTTATTATGAATAGACATTTACAAGCATTCAACACTTGTGGTTTGTGTGTTTATATCACATCGATCTCAGCCGTTCATAACACAGTATTTCATTACTAATAACATTCTCGAAATTATCGTCCATTTTTGACTTTATGAAAGTCAGCAGTTATCACCCATATTGCATTCTATGAAGCATAATGACTATTTATGGTGAATGAGCATTGATTTGAAATACACCTCACACTGATTTGTGGTCGTCACTATCATTCTGTCCTATGTAAATTGCCAAGTGATGCTGCATTTTATAAATAACCACATAACAATATACAAGTTCATCAGTGATACTGAGAGATGTTCAGATTGAATATTTAGTGATGGTAAAAAATGGTAAGTAGATTTCTCGACTGGTTTCATCTCAATTTTATTTACGTGTAATCCATGCAGTTGTATCCTTTTAAGACAGTGTTGACTTCGAACTCTGAAGACGATCTGCCTTCACCATTGTCACTTTAGTCTTTTTGCTTGATCATTTTTCAGCGGTGACCTCTAAGGTCATCCATTTGATCTTCTGCCAAGTCGACTACATAGGACAATGACAGAATGTTCAAACGATAGTCTACGAAACTGTGAAATTGTTCGGAGTGCACTGACCATGATTTCTCCACTATTTCGGAAAGCACACCACTTCATGTGATGCAATATTTTGGTCTACCATGTTTAGTGAGAAGTGAGAACAATTTGTAAATTCAGAACTTACCGCGAATGATACTGTGACCATATTAAGAGGAAAGAGTGTTCGAAACCTCTGAATAAATGCCAAGCATACGTGCAAGACAAAACCAACGCAGCTGAAACAGACAATCAAGAGGTAATATCAGTGTATTCACCAACATCAACAATTAATCAATTTGTCTTAAGACCACTAATCCTGACAGAATTCACTATTATTAGGCTTTTGAATAATCGATTAATTGACACCGTCAGTGTGACTTAGTCCAAACTATGACAGATTCCAAAATGTCAGTAAGACAACTCGACAATGGAAAATAATCAGATACTCTGTGAAGTTGTGTCATGTTCAAAGCTTTACACGAAATAACAAAAGAGCACACATAATGGAAAGCTAGAAATTCGACTCCAGCATGTAACTTCTTAGTGTTTGCTTGAGCCTATGATCCCAGATGTAGTGAAATTCTCAATTATGTCTAATATGCAATATTCTACAAATACACTGGATGGAATAAGAATCTTCCAAATATGAAATTAATTACACCTACAGATATTAGATGGTTGGAGGCGATCCTCAGATAGCCTTGGATGTAGGTTTCGTGCTAGTTGCAAATCTGACTGATAGAATTCAGTCTGCATCAGAGAAAGGACTAGACACATTACACTAGTTACTAATGTCCAATCAAAGTACACCTACAGATATCTTTTTGGAAAATGACAAATTCAAAGAATGTGTCTCCACACTTTGAAAAGACGGATCAATCATGTAACATCAGATAAACGGTTAAATGAATAAGTCTGTGAAGTCTAGTTAAATCTATGGAATGTAAATTTTCTCAGAATCTATTAAAATCATCCAATCAACTTGTCTGTCACTTCAGCAGACTTGAATATGAAGACTGCAATGTTAGCACAGTGTAATGTCATCTGCACTAATTTAAAATGACATTTTTAATACTATTTCACAGAAAGCATGCTTTCTAGCTCTCTCCTTATCTCTTATGAATTGTGTGCCTTAATATTAAATCAAGGAAGAAATGTATAATGAAAGACTCACCCGCATACAATCACTGTATACCAGAGTGCTGCTGGCAGCTGGTTTGGATCAGTTTTGCTGTTGATGAAAGGAAAACTGATGAAGTAAGTTATGATCTCACTTTCCAGTGTTCATCAAATCAGCGGACATGAACCATGCCATTTGAAACCAACGTTCAACTGCTTCGTAAGTCTGAAAATGAGTGAATCAATGCATGAATATATTCTACGTTTTTCTGACATGAGAAACATCTGCAGATGAAATACATGATACGAAAACATTTTATGCAACCTGAAGTGTGCTACCATTAATCATAGTGAAACTTTGATTGAAACATTAAACCGAAATATCACTGTGAGTAACGGATTTATGCATATGTGCGTGGCAAACAAACGGAATCCATTATTCAGTCTCGAAATCATCTTTCCCCTGAGAAATTAAAATATTTGAGTAATGTTTATGTGGCCAGTATCTCATACTATCTTAAATTTATTATCGGTCTGACCCCAATTCATGACTCAGTTCACGTTTAGCATATTTTTAAAGGAGATACACAAGTTTCTTATGACAATGTTAGCTTACTGTTAGCTCACAGTCTTCTCTCTAAATATTTTATTAATGTTTTCAAAAATGATGTTTTTATATGATTATTAACGAGCCACTTCACTTAACTGACTTCTAGCTGTGATGAAACACTAGAGAATGAACTTTGTATATTTGTGTGTGTTTTTATTGAAATATCTTATTGTAAGTCAATCACTGCTCGTATCGATCATCCAACCATTATTCTGTTGTGTGTGTACAAAAGCACAAAGTGCAATTTAATATGCTGTTTTCCTTAGGTATAATATCACATCTATCTATGTGTAACTGTTTTCACAAGAAGGGATATTAGCAGAAAAGAACAGTTGTCATTTACACAGCACTAATCCAATCCATCCATCAAATCTCTGATGATCGCACAGAATTTGTTTTCAGTTACTGCACAATCTCTTTAAATGATTTACAATGGGTGTATACCAGTAGGCGAAACATTATGCGTGGTGGAATAATTCTTCGGAAAATTTCCTCCTGAACCGTCTAATTACAATATATGTACTCATTTCTATGTTTCAACTAACTTTGTAAATACCACCCGTTTACCTTCTAAAAGGTGTCTTAAAAGTAGTGTACTCTATTTTATTCTTCTAATAATTGCATATCATATATCCTTGTTATGAAGCTTAGTTCTTGTTTAATCTTTCTTTTGAGTGCAGCTCTTTGAGGTCATTTTGATCTTGGACTATTTGCAGGAATTGTTGGTGTGTGATTCTTGTGAAGAGAGAGTTTTCAATCTCACATCGATAGGGATATTCTAATTGGTTGTAAGGTTGAATTTTGCCTGACATCGACATTGAGAGATTTTTGAGTTTCGATGTTATTATTGTTGAAAAGATGGACACATGGATATGACCAGGAATAGTCGTCTTTTTGATGTCCCTAGAGTGTTGTGTGACTCTGCGTGTCCCAACGTAGTTTTGATCAGCTATTCAGAAGGATGGAAAGATCAGTTTCAGATCACAACAACGCGGTTTTGCTCATCACTACATGGACAGAAGGAAAATTGGAATATACAATCTAAGTTAATGGGTTATGGCAGAAGGTTCTACCGTAATTTCACTGGAAAACCTTTGATGCCCATCCTTGCATAGTCAGTCAATCTAGCTATTGGTGGTTTACACAGCTGATGCATTTTTCGCCTTAAAGTGGTAATTTTTACGTCGAAACCAGGTCTTTTCCTCTGACCTTTGCCGTGGTTTAGTCCAGAAGAAGGCATTGAAGGGTATCTGACAGTGACATGGAGGGACTGTTTGAGGAGGAAATGAAGGATTGAATGTAATTTCGGAACTAGCTGAAGAAAACTGCAGAGAACGGAGAAAAATGCAGATGTGCTGTTGAGGTCTCGTGCTTCACCAGGGATCAATGGGAATAATGATAATATAGTTGTAGATATGCTTCAGTTCAAAAGAACAAATCGGAATGTTCAAATGTAGAATATTAAATATACAAGGTCATTTCAAATTTGAGTTCAATATTGTTTAATATTCTTCACTTCCGGTACGTGTTTTACGAACCACATTACTTCATCCTAGAGATTCTTCTAACGTAATGTGTTACTTCGTAACCAGAAAGAGTGGAAAGCCACTTCAAATCAGAGAGTTTCACAGCTGTTTATATTCTGCCCTTCTGAATGTGAGCAGAATAATAATAATTTTTTCAGTCTCATGAACAGTCCTTTAAGCTTGTGCAATTCTATATAGAATCTAAAAGATGTCGATTTTACTATTTTATCCTTGGAATGCTTCAACCAGTCAGAAGTATAATAAAACATTTACAATTGTTATCAGACAGATTGTAAAGATTTGAAATGGATATAAGAAAGAGTAGACATTAGATCTGTGTCAACAGATAAAATTTCATCGCATATCTGAATGGCGAGGACTAAATAAACCGAGTGGAATTTGTTGATGACCGGTTTCTCATGATAATCTAGGAAACCTGCGACTAAGTGAAATATCAGAACTTAACATCATCTCATATGCCTCAGTGATATACATAATTTCATGAAAATACTCCACGTTCTCTTACATGGCTGGTTGTTATCCCCTCACCACACTTATGACACTGGTATCCTATTGGTTATTGACTGTTTTAATTTATCGATGTAATTTGTGCCTCTCAAAGTCATCTAAAGTATATACATATATACAAACAACCGCTGTTAACCATTTTAACTGTTGATACGAAACAGTTAAGCTCTCCCCATCAACAGTCTTCTCTTCTTGAATTCTTGCGTCGCGCTTGTTGTCGTTGTAGTGGCTAATAGTGGTTAGAAAAATAAGCTCCCGAACCGGCTATCTGTTGAATTTGTTATTTCAACTACAGGTGGTCATATCACTCATTAACATTATCCTGCAGACATAAGGCATTCAGAAACTAATGGACATTATGATATTCATCAAGCTTATTCTGGTTTCACAATTCGAAAATAATATCACACATTCTCCAAAATGTCTTCTTCTTTCAATTCTGTTTAATCTTATCTGATCACTTCCAGCATTTCCACATTTGTGCTGCAATTTGTCTTCACTGACCTTCCTAATGACACTCGCACACATTGTTTGTGGTTCTTTGAAGATATTAGTCAATGCAATATTTATTTCTTACTATAATTACCAGAAACTACAATACAACCGAAAATGTTTGAAAGCCATATTTAAAAACAAACACTATAAAAAGTTATTTGGAAACCATGGTCACTGGGTTTGAGTCTCGATGGGAACATCATCACTCACTGAGGAATGAAGGCACATCCAGATTACGAGTCCCAAATAGGACGAAATGCGCGTCCTGGATTCCACTGCTAATCACCATCCACCAATTAAATTTTAATTTCATGCCCAGACATCGTCGAAACATCTGCACTAGCAGCCGACATGTCAACCTGAGACCGAGCACTTTGGTCCAATCAGTCGACGGAAAAATCTAAAATTCACTTTAAATTATTTGGAAACCCCCTATAATCGGTTGAATACAGACAGCATTAGTGAAGTGTTTTGATTTATCGTCGGAAACCCGTTGGTGAAGCAAAAGTCGAAAGGATACTTCGCTGCAATGAAAAGTTGATTAGTATTTAGTTGAGCAGGTGACAGAAATCGTTCATCAAATATTCTACCAAGGAGGACTGGTCATCCTAGCCCTTCATCACAGAATACTATGAAAAGCAGAATAAAATGATCATCTAGATACGAAATAACCCATACCAAACCAGACAGATAACCTGTATGTGATTATTGCTGGTTTGAAGCCAATAAGAATATCATCAGTTAAACGACAGAAATTTAATTTACTCCACAATGCTAACCTTCATAAAGTTCTTTCTCTACCAAGTACGGAGTTATACATCAATGCTATACACTGGAATCCTAATGAATACGCATTCGATTTTATAAATGGAAGAGATGATCGGTGAAATTTATATTCATTTATGATGCAATCACCACATTGAAAACTTATCAGATAAATTCCCATTCAAGGTTATATACATAAGGAAAACCGACAGTAGATTTGTCAATCCTAATTTAAGACTTAAACGATATAATGCAGATAAAATGTAGAAGATGCTTCCGATGATGGGAAGTATCATAATTATTCCACAGAACACCTTATCTCCCTTCTCCGTCAATGATTTTGTTCTGAGTCCAGTAGAAATTGCTAGTTAGCCTATGACAGCCGTTAGATTGAACGAAATCAATCTGTATTTTACACCTGTTTGATAAGAGAGTATAAAAACTACGATTTAGTTTCTGCACTATGCCGCATTTCAAAGAACTACTTTATATGACAAATATCTGTTTGCAGTTTGGTATGATGTATTTTAATGGAGAGAGAGTTAACATGAGATCAGAGTAATATGGATCCATTTTACTTACTCAGTCACCGTCAGTAATGAACAACATACTTACCCACTAACTCACCTACTGAATCACTGACTCCTGAAGATGAAGGAAATGTATTTTGATTGGACACCAGTAACTAGTGTTATGCGTCTAGTCCTTTCTTTGATGCAAACTGAATTCTATCAGTCAGGTTTACAATGTGGCCACAATTCTAGGTAGCTCGTCATCACGCTGCATAATTATTTGATGATATTAGGTGGTTGGAGGCAATCGGAAGGAAGTCTTGGACCTAGGTTTCATGCTAGTTGGCACTCGTAAGCAAGGCGTATCTGCAACCTTGAAGGAACTCATGTCCCTTCTGAGATTCGAAATGTATGTTAAAATCGTATTATAACTGGTTTTACTAAATATTATAGTTTGCATGCAGCTGACGATAATTGACGAAATAAAACAGATCCATATGATTCTGCACCAATGTTTGTTCTATCTCTGTTTAAATTATTAATCGGATTTCATGTATGAATTGTTATTTACTGTTGATTTGTGATCAGCTAAGCTTTGTACATCAGTTTTATTCATTAAAATCGATGTCACCTCCCAACGATCAAGACGGTTCATTTTCAGTGTAGTCAGTTTAGACATTTTACGTGAAGGTTTCTTCAACGTTAACGACTCACTGCAATGAATGTTAATTCTGACAAGTCGACTGCAAGTGAAAACGATAGAAAGACAGAGCAGAAATCGTCATACATTGAAGAAATTCGGAAGTATAGAATGAAAGCATTCTGCGAACATTTTTCCATACTACTGACAAATATCAGTTGTACACTGATGCGCGAATTCCCACTGAACTGTTCACAATTATCAAACCACAACATTGGATATCTTACTACCAACTTCGTACACACGAAATCCATTTCGGCTAGATGAAAGTTTCTGACAAGTGGAATTTCCTAGTTAAGAAAGAAATTGGCGACTGTCATTTTTAAATTCAGAACCCAAGGTGGGATTATTTTGAAAAACACTGATTCGCACGATAATCCCTAAATACTTTGCCATTCAATCTAGTTCTACAAACTAATCAATTGACCAGTAAACTTACTAGAACAGAGACATTTCACTAATCCACAACTTACTGTTAATGTCATCAAAATGATATAAATTCGGTACCTCAGTCGTAATGTCGGAGTGATTATTAAGCCTATGTTCATAACGAAACCGATAATGCTGAGATGAATAATCAAACTGTAACATCACTGCATTCGTCAACATCGACCACAAATCAGTTTGTTTTCAGACCTCTGAACTAGTCACAATTCATTGGTAATACTCTTTTCATTAATAATTGAACTGAGATTGTCCATGTGACAGAATACATTTCTTGACATTTCAACATATTTCATCGCCGTAAGTTGCTCGAAAATAAACTTAGGACAGGAAAGCAAAAACAGGAGAACATAATCAGCACCTCGAATTTCTACTTTAGTAGCAAGCAACATACGGTTCAACTGAACCTGGGATTCCACAGATAATGTGATACTTAAATATGCATCTAATATGCACCATTCTACGAATTCAACGATAAGCAAAATCTTTTCTATACGGAAATTATTTACATTAACAGATAAATTATTAAAGGGAAGAATTCCATATACTTTCACCCACAACTTTGAAGATCCACACATGTTTCACCGAAATTATATCACATTCAGTCGCCGAATATCAGAAGGACGGATTAGGTGGACAATGTTTGCAATCAAATAAAATATGGATGATTCCACAATCTATGAAATATTACAGTTAGTAAGCTTGTCAATTCAATGAAGTTGAATTCGTTCGACTCAATGTGATCACAGTAAACAGTCGTCTCCAACATTTTGAGACTGATAGATTCTCTATATTCTCTACGATAACATTCCTACCTCGCACCTTATCTGTTGAAATTGTGCTGTTTAACTTGTAAAATACATGTGCAAGTAGTCACCCACATACAATCATCAGAATCGTGATAAATAATGGTTCGTCTTTACTTCTACTGCTCCTATTGATGAAAGTAAAATGGATGAAGTGAGATATTCCTTTACTTTTCAGCATTCATCAGGTCAGGTGTGCTGAACCACATTAAACGCTAAAGATTCTTGGCTGCGTCGTTAGTCTGAAAATGTGTGGCATAATTCTTTGTCAGTACTTACCACAGAGAATATCTGCACGCAAAATAATATGCAATATAAAGCCCTAGGAAGTCTACTGATTACCGTAAAACGCCTTTAACAGAAATATGGTTCTGAATTACCGAATTATTCCAATTCACATATCGAAGAAGAGGAATCCACCATCTTGTCTGAAAATTATCCGTTAAACATAAGACAGAAATATCAATAGATGGCTCTTGATATCAATTGTGGAATCGAGTGGAATCCGAATGAGAAACGGTGAGTTAGGCGTGAGCCTCAGAGTGAAATGCAGGAGATGGTGTTTGGAGGAGATAAGGGCTTATAGGCAATCGTAGGGATAATTAAAGAGAACTGCAGGAAATAGGATGAAACTGAGATGTGCACCTGAAGCCCTATATTCAACTTGCAACCACAGCATTATATATATATATAAGCCAGCTGAATATAATAAGTGGCTATACTCACGGTTAGGTAGACAATGTTTGCAATCAAATAAAATATGGACGATTCCACAGTCACTTGAGTGAAGTTGTATTTGGCCATCACAATGTGATTACAGTAAACAGTCATCTCCAACATTTTGAGACTGATAGATTCTCTATATTCTTTACGATAACATTCCTACCTCGCACCTTATCTGTTGAAATTGTGCTGTTTAACTTGTAAAATACATGTGCAAGTAGTCACCCACATACAATCATCAGAATTGTAATAAACAATGTCTCGTCGCTTCTTCTACTACTCCTATTGGTGAAAGCGAAATGGATGAAGTGAAATATTCTCTTACATTCCAGCCTTCGTCAGGTGAGCTACTCTTAAGAGCATTAGCCGCTAAAAATGCTCACCTGCGTTGTTAGTCTGAAAATGACTGACATAATTATTTATGATTACACATCACAAAGAATACCTACACGCGCAGCACTATGGAATTAAAAAAATTTCAGATTTTTACTGATTATCGTCACAAGCAACTGACAGACACATGGATCTGAGTTATGAATTTATGCACATCACATAACAGACAAGTGGAATTCACTATTTGGTTTCGAAATTACTCTTCAGATATGAAATAGGAATATTAGTAGATGCCTGATGAAACCGGTTGTCTCCATCCAATTTCATATCGTGCATCAAGCCATAGCTTTTGTGGAAGTCAAATGGGGAAAGACCAGTTGAGCCTAGATCCGAGAGTGACATGTAGTGACATGATAATTTACAATGAGAAGAAGTCGACTGATTATCCTAACAAACCTTTGACAGAATTGTAGCTATGAGTTACAAATTTGATTATTTAACTCAACAAGCAAGTTATCTCCTTCCAGTTTTATACCACGCATCAGGCCCTCGAGTGGATGAAGGATGGGCGTTTGATATTGGAAGATGAAATTGAGAAGATAATGTGAGCAGGGGATAAAAGCCTGTGGGAAACCGTGGAGTCAACTAAAGAGAACTGCAGAAAACAGGTTGAGACGGAGATGTGCTATTGAAACCTTTGGTTCCACTTGGAACCTTAGCGAATAATAATAATTATCATCTGAATCTTCCGCACTCAGCATAAGGAACAAGATTCGGATCTTCAACACCAATTTGAAGTCGGTCAGTTCTTCTATACGGGTCAGAAACTTGACCAGCGTGTCACGAAAAGGATTTCCAACAGGCCACTGCAGACTTTCATCAACAAGTGCCTTCGCTAGCCCCATACTGAAGATCAAATGGACAGAAAGAATTAGTAACAAGAAACTATGGGAACAAACCAACAGGCGACAGCCGATCGCTCAACAAATATGTAGGAGGAAGTGGAGATGGATTGAGCTGCCAAATGACATAGCACGCAATTCAGGCCATAGCTCGAGTGGAATCCCAATGGGGAGCGACGAGTGGGTTGTCGGTGCGAGGGTGACATGGAGGAGATCGTGTGTGGAAGAGATGAGAGAGTTTGGTCAATCGTGGACCCAGCTGAAGAGGACGGCAGAAAACAGAACAAAGTGAAGATGTGTTGTTGAAGCCCTATGTTTCACTCGGAACGCAAAGGAATAATAATATAATGCTATGCTAATGATAACCATATTGTGAAATAATTCACTTAAGATCTCAAAACCTACGTATGATATTTTCGTATACAACAGTCACCTATATCGATTGGCGTATGAGACAATTTCGTAAAATCACAGTCTCCTATTCCAATATACTACTCTAGTATTCATTTATGTGACATTTATATAGTTGTTAGCAAACCATTTCAATAAACTCTCTGATAACACTGCATGAGGTACCATATAATGATCTTTGTTCATGTACAGTCTTGCTGCACAATATATCAGTACAAACAGACCAGTTTTCGTGTAAACATCATTTCATTGTTCGGCGTAATAAAGTCTCGAATGTTAACGAAGCCTGTGTAAGTGTATGGGAGAATTACAACACGGTGAAAATGTCATATTTCTCGATCAACATGATCCTTGCTACTTCTGATAATAATCATATGTAAATAAACTGTCGCTCTACATTTATATTATTAACAATTAACCTTCTACAATCCATTCACGCACGACGTTTCAGTATACAAGTATAAAGGAATCAGATTTCTTTCTTTTGCGTAGATTTTCATTCTCTCAACATGTTTCTCTTGTTTATCTGCTCATTTGGGATCGAAAGGAGACGTTTCACAATAAAACATCATTCCTAACAATTACTCTTCTAATTTTCCAGGGTAAAAATAACAATTTCATTGGAATTAATACACAGGAGCTGCGTCAACATTCAGAGATGGACTCGCATCTTCATGCTATTGACCATTTAATCACATTAATGGACAGCATTATCTTTTCTCAATCAGAGTTTCATGTGCTTAAACAAGAATTGGTCTCTTTAATGACAGCCAAACATTTTTTTCAGCATTACATAATGCTTCTTCAGTAAGGCAGATGTAAATGACAGTTCGAAGCGGGTATTGGGAATTCCACCAACGGTGGTAAATTTATTTTTGGAAACTCCACAGTTGAATATTTCTATTCTATTATTCTGCAACTGATAGGTAGTAAGATATGTTCAATAGTTGGTTTGTAAGGACTAGATTTGTTTTTGACGAGTTGATCAGTGATTGATATCAGTTAGAGAACCATTGAAAACCAGCCAGGGAGTACTGGACAGGTGTTTCATCCTAGTTTGTGATTGTTATTAAAATATCACACCATGTGATAACAAGTAATGATTACAAATGTCGAATATCTCTGAATCTTTAATGCACTCAATGCACAGAAAATGACGAGGTTAGTTTACCCTGCATAGGTGAGTGTATAAAATGATTTCAGTCGGGTTTGAGAAAAATGAGTCGTGTGCAATTTGTCTCTCATTATAACTGTCTCTGTATTCTGATTTCATTTCCTGAATGATGTCCAAAGCAGCTACACCATTTCAAAAGCACTACATGGCCTCACTCACCTTACCGGGACCAGTGTAACTTTCTTATCACAGTTTTGTTTCATTTTATTGTTTTAGTTCATTATTAGTATTATCATCACTATTACTATCAGTGTTATTAATTATCCATACCATTGTGATTCTGATAGAGACGTTTTATAAGCGCTTTACTGTATTCCCATTAGACTTTGTGCATTTTTGTCCATTGAGATTGATTAGTCATTTTTTTGCACTTATTACGCAATCGCAATTCTTGTCCCTCTTATCCTAATGTCCAGTTAGTCTTCCGCTTCTAGATTACATCTCACGTTATGTGAATATCTAAAACAGTCCTTGTCGTGGGGGACTTGGATTAGTTAGTTTGTCTACGATAATTTGGCTATTCATCTTTTGTTCTTCCATAGGCAAAATAAAAATCTTCCTATGTTCACTAAGATGATCATTGCTGTTAGTTGCCAACTGACTATCGACGTTAACAAGGAAGTTACCAGTAGATTACCTCCTTGAAACAAGTGTAAGTACCTGACACATCATTTATATTATGGTTTTATTGAAAAGGGTGTTGTGGTTTTTCGATGAAAATATTTTATTTAGGAAAACTGGAAAGTGAATA
Organism: Trichobilharzia szidati; assembly: GCA_944472155.2. Lineage (NCBI taxonomy): Eukaryota > Metazoa > Platyhelminthes > Trematoda > Strigeidida > Schistosomatidae > Trichobilharzia > Trichobilharzia szidati. The sequence continues at coordinate 25,947,634 of OX235272.1, read as the reverse complement.
GTTGGAGACCAAGAATTCAAAAAGGCAAGTGGATTTATTTATATGGAGTTGCACAACCTACTTAAACTTTTTTAGTAGTCAATAGAATAATCCGATAAGTAGTTTCTCTCGTGGATGCACGATAGTTTATTCACTATAAAACCTGTAGATACTTAAACAATAATATTAGTGAAGTTAGACAGTTTTAACCATGAGGGAAGTCTCAGTAGCCAAAAATTTAGGGAATGTTAAGAGAGACCACTGAGTCACTGTTCACCTTTAGACTTGCGTCAATTAGGATGTACTACGATTTGCACTGAATCGTTTCATTATCAAAGTCATTTTCAGATATATATATTCTTTCTTCACCTTCGACTTCTTTAAAATTTGTAGTAAGATCACAAGCTGGTATAGCTCAAACTGCAAAAGCTTCTAATTAATATGCAGTCATGTAGACGCAAAGACAATATCAGTTTTCCAATTAATACCGCTGACTGGTTGTCATACATTGCTTCACATTTATCACAGATCACACGGATTTGTGGAATATAGTTAACCGCACGCAAATGGATCACTTGCAAACATGCTGATTTATTTGATACTGTGCCACATTCGCTTTGAGGAGGAAATTGACCTGCAGTTCTGCAGACGTCAAAATTTCTTAGGAAGTGTGCAGCAGTCTCATCTATGGAGCCAGAATTCATTTTATGATACTATGCTCAATGACCAAATCCACTTTTGAACGGTGTGGCAAATTACCGCTTCTCCATCATCACTGAACACTCTCATTAGCAATTATACGTCGGTATAAAACGATGTATGGTCATTAATTTAGATGACGTTCCAGTCACAACTGATAGCTGGTCAACACATCACCTCGTTATGATCGTGTCACTATACCAGTTTAGACCTATACCGTATCCCCCCCTTACTGATGACAGCTTTATGTTATGTCATCAACATATCATTCTAGTTATGTTATTTTTAAAAATAATGGCTCACAAACATTGTAGATTCTCAAAATATCCACAGTGTAGTGCTTCACGAATACAATCAATCTTGGAACACAAAATAAACTCCATGCAAATTTCAAGTAATTGAATACGTGTCTTCAGTGTCATTTCTCCAAATGTGAATTCACACATTTAAGAAAAGAAGTAAATATTCACACGAGGCAGATATGTGGCGATATCAGTTGCAATTAGTATTCATCAAGTTATACAGACAGACATTTGCGTCAGCTTGCTCTGAGGTAAGATAACTGACATTAACATCAAATCATTTTTGCTCTTCCACTGACTGGCACTTTGAACTCAACTCAAATCTATCGTGATATGTAATCAAACACTCAAAAACACCGTTAATGGAGACAGTGGATTTTATATTGTGAGGAGATTACTACACGAAACATAGACATCGGGATTTCTGTATCCACCTTGAAGGAACTTATTTTAAGATGTACAATGAATGTTCATTTCTTATTCAATAAGGAATATTACAGACAAATTGATGGTGTAGCTATGGGTTCCCCATTAGGTCCAATCCTAGCTGATGTTTTCCTCGCTAAATTAGAGAATGGACCACTGAAAGGAGTAATTAATGACTTGGATTTCTACTGTCGATATATGGATGATACATTTGTGGTTATGAAAGACGAGAATGATGCAATGAACATCCTTGACAAGTTTAATGATGCACATTCAGCAATAAACTTTACCATAGAGAAAGAAAGTAATGACAGTATCTCATTCCTAGACGTCTTCATGGCAAGGAAAGAAGATGACACACTAAGAAGGAGTGTGTATAGGAAACCTACAACAACAGGTCAGTACACTCATTTTTTGAGTTTTGTACCTTTGAAATATAAACGTAACCTGGTAAAGTGTCTGGTTCATAGAGCTAGGTTAATCTGTTCAGACGACTGCCTCAATGAGGAGCTTAAGATTATTAGAGAATTACTTAGAAAAAATGGTTATCCAGATAAATTCATTGAGAAAAATATGAATTCAGCACCAAGGAGAGTCAGTATGGCTACAGTTCCGAAAAAACCAATGTTCATAAAATTGCAGTTCCTCGGTGACAACATCAGTGAAATAATAACACAGCGCCTGAAGAATGCAGTTAAAAGAGCTTATTATGCAGCAGAGGTACGTTGTCTCTTCACAACCACCCCTATTCTATGTTCGAGAAATAAGGATAAACTACCTAAATTTGCCTCTTCTATGTGTATCTACCAGTTTGACTGCAGCTGCGGAGCCAGCTACATTGGGCGTACAATTAGGCAGGTTCATCGTCGTATTTCCGAACATCATCCAACATGGTTAAGCAAGGGACAAACAAGATCTATTCGTAGTTCTATTTTAGCACACCTTGTTGATACTGAGCATAAGGTTGATGTTAATACTGCATTTAAAATTATTTATCGCATTCCGACTAATCTTAATTTTGCTCTACGAGTTCGTCTTCTACAGACAGCTGAAGCAATCGGAATCCACCTGAAGAAGCCAAGCCTATGTGTTCAGAAGAAATTTGTACAGCCACTTTCCTTACCGTGGCCATCGTTACAAGAATGCATAAACAGGACTACGTCGCCCCCCTCCCCCTAAACCTTTAAAAATTATAATTGTCCAAATTATTTTATTTTTATTTATTTTGACCACTTCATCTTTAATTACGTGTTATCCTTGTAAAATTAATTTATTCTAACCATTTCTACCTTTTAAATGTGTATTGATTTTCTTCGTTAATTATCAACCCATTGACATTTTGACACTGATTAATTATTGTTAACAAACATATCGCCACTTGTTTGGTAAACTGTTGTGTATTGTAATAAAAATGCTATACGTGTATATTAGAGTAGAGCCAGAGATGAGGATCTAATTGAAAAGTAAATATTTCTTCGCTCAATCTTTCTGTTTACTCAAAAAGTCAAAATGTATGACACTCACAAACAACAGTCCCCAACAGTGATGAACACGTGACGCAAGCTCAGAAACCCACAATCTCCCATTTCAATTTTTTTCTTCTTCGTCTTATTATTATTGTTCCCTTGGGTTCCTAGTGGAACATAAGGGTTCAGCTGCACGCCTCCACTTGCTTCTGTCTTCTGCTGTGCTTTTCACTTGCATCCATGTTAATCCATACTGCTTCAGCTCCTCCATGTCACCCTTGAACGTCCCACTCGCCGCTTCCCTTTCGGGTTCCACTCGAGCTATGACCTGACGCGCGATGTCACCCAACGGCCTCCTCAGCGAGTGTCTAATCCATCTCCGTTTTCCCTTGCATATTTGTTGAGCGATTGGTTCTTGCTTTGTTTGTTCCCACAGTTTCTTGTTGGTGATTCTTTACGGCCATCTGATCTTCAGTATAGAGCGAAGACAGTTGTTGATAATGGTCTCCAACAGGCTGTTGGGAATATTCTTTGTAACCCGCCAAGTTTCTCATCCGTATAGAAGAAGTGACTGACTTGACGTTTGTATTGAAAATCCGAATCATTTTGTTGTTGATGCTGAGGAGTGACGAATATTTCCAGATTGGTTTTAGGTTGATGAATATGTTTTTCGCCTTCCCGATTCTCGATTTGACATCCTCGTCCGTTCCACCTGCCTGTAGTTGAGACAATGCTCCCTAAATAAGTGAGTGAATGAAGTAACCTCTTTCAAATCCCTTCCATTAATGGTAACTGGCGCTGGATGTTGCTTTTGTTGTTGGTGGTGTTGGTTGGTTATTTTCATAACCTCCGTCTTGTCTATGTTCACCTAGAGTCTTGTCTTTGCTACTTCTTCGACCAGTTTGTCGGTTTTCGCTTGTAAGTCTTCGATTTTGTGTGACATCAAACAGAAATCATCCAAGAGCGAAATCCAGGTCTTCTAGGTTCTTCACGTCGGTCCAGGATATCCCTGTCTTCTCGTTTCCCACTGTCTGATGCATAATGCAGTCCACCACCATAAGGAATATCATTGGTGATAATAAGCACCCTTGTCTGACTCCTGTGTTTACTTCAAAAGCCTCGCTGAGTTTTCCGTTGTGGATCACTTGACATGTAATCTAGGCGAAGTTAATTTTTTTCTTGACATACTCTAAATTTCAACAGATTACTTTATTTAACTGGTATTTACCAGTCTATGAAATGCTTGGGAATAACCTTTGTTTATTCAGACCATGTTCGAATATTTTTGTAAATGAATCAGTATTTATGCAAATAGTGTAATAATGTTTTGCACAATAAAGTTTCGAAAATTTGTGAGTGATGTATGAGAGAAATACAAAAGCGCACAGTGGTTGAATCGATTTATGGTTCACTGTTCATCAAGACACTCAGATTGGAATTCGAATCAAGTAATCAATATCTGTTACCAAAAGTAAAAGTATGCAATGGTGAAAAAAGACTTGATTGTCTGATATCACGTCAGGCGATTGTAAGTCGTCTACTTATGTATTGTGATGGACTCTTACTTATTGCGCAACATAATGGTCAGCAAGATCCATTCGTCTTAATAGTTGGTTTCACATCTGTAAAACTTAAAGGTAATTCAACCTCTAATCTTCTCACTGTAATTGAGTTCGACTGACTTATATGCTATACGTTATGCTCCTTCCTTCATGACTTTGTCAATCATTTTATTTGGAATAGTCACCCCTAAGAATTAATATATGTGTAAAACTTGGACATTGCGGTAGTATATAATTCCATATTAGTTTGTTTATTAGATGTATCACACAGGGAAACAGTATTATATACTGGATGACAAAGTTTCGAACACAATATTATTGTTCATAATCATTTCAATTATAATCACACGACTTCGAAACTTGAGTTTTATAGTTTTCTTTGTTCTCTCCTATTTGTCGTCGTTGGGGTAGTAGAATTTTCCAGATGTCTGACTGGACAGGTGTTGAATCATTCCTATTACACGTGTTTGCAGTTGATTCGATCAACAAAGCTTCCGTTGTCATGAATCTCTCCCTCCAATCTGTATTGTTACATTAGATTTTAAAACTGTCATCTTATCCCATCCTATTGTATGGTTGTGTGTAATTGCATGTGGTGAGTGCTATAGCTGAACTATTCTCTAGATTTCTTATCTTATTCGGGTCAACTAATCTAGATTTTGCTAGGTTTTTATGCTCGGCTAGTCTGACTGCCCTGTTCCACTACTTTCACCTATGTATTTGACCTGACAATCATTGCAGGCAGGGTATTAGATAAACTAAATTGTTTTGTTTTATTGGCTCCACAGGATTGATCCTTTAACCGACAAAGTTTGCTTCTAATTGAGTTTGTGGGTGTTTTGATGCCATCTTTATTCCTGCCTTGTTAAGAATTCTGCGTAAGGTTTCAGAGGTTCCTTACTTGTATGGAATTACTACTGATGATTTATACTCCCTGTTGTCGGTGTTGTCATTATCCTGTCATGTTTGACATTCATGTCGTCATTAATATTACTATTATTTTTTTACTAAAATGCTATTATTATTTATTTTATTTTTGTATTTCTACATACTTTCTTTATTATTACTATTATTGTTATTATCATCACTATCACTACTGCCATTATTTTTTTATTTTTACATTTTCCCACATACTTTCTTGCTAATTTATCAGGGTAATTATTCAGTTTCAAGGCTTCTCTCATATGTCTCACTTCCTGCCTCAGATTTTCCTTGGTACTACTTAGTTTTTGTGCTCTATCATTTAAACATTTCACCAATCCTATTTTCACTGACATAGGATGTGATGATTGGAAGTCCAAATATCTTTTTGAATGTGTGGGTTTCCTGTAAACACTAGTGTTTAACTCCCCATCTTCTTTCCTTTTTACGCTACAATCTAAAATTGGAAGCTCCCCTTCCTGACCACCCAATTCATAAGTGAATTGAATTGCATCCCTCAGAATGCTGTAGAAATGACGTATTCACTCACATTCGGACAGATGTTATGCACATTTTCAACCGGAATCAATGATTAATTACCAGACATTAGTTCGTACATTGCACAGACAACGAGAAGCTTATTTGCTGTACGTTTTTCCAACTTACTGAAGGCAAAATTATTTCCACCAACACTACTAGACATTCATTTCTGGTTAAAATTCTTTCAGCAAACTGATTTCAATGACCACTTGAAGATTTCAACCTGAATGTTCTATGCTATTTCGTTTTAGCTGACTCACGAAGCACTTGTAGTTTGTGATAAACAACTCCTTACAGGGTGAAATGTCATCTACTAATAAATACCATTTGGAGTATTCAGGCTTTATGATTCACATATTCACCTGAATTCAATGTAACTGCACGAAATCTGTGTGATAGAGGGTGACTATCTCTTACATGTTATATTCACCATTTCTCATTACATGCAGTTTTGTGAAGACATACGTCACATGTTTTATTTGGCATGTCGGTGGTTCATTGGTAAAATACTGGCCAACGACGCACGTTGTTCCGGGCTCAGTCCTCAGGTGACTCACTTCTAAACTTCGTTGAGCTGGTGGTAATTTTATCGCCAGGCTAACAACATCACTGCGTAAAATCTAAACACCACTGCCACTGAAACTTCAAAGATCAGGCTTCAACAACTATTTTCCACTCGGAACGCGACGGAATAAATTCAAATTGATAATATTTGTTTAATTTCAGTGTAATTACAATTTCCTACGGTATGACAGTCTACTGAAATTATTCCTGAATCTACACAGAATGGGCTAAGAAGACTGGAGACTCTCAGGTATCTTCAATGTTGACCATCGCACTTTCTCATTTATAGACACACTGTTGTACTCATTACCCGAGAAACAGAGATGAAATCAGTTTCGTTATGAAATCAAATTCAGTGACCAGCTAATGAATAAATCACACTCCATATTTTAATAAAGCGATGAAACATGCGGACGTCAGCTGTCGATTTCAGTAACCTCCCAGTCAAATGCTTCTTAGTGCAGTTTTCCTATACTTGTGATCATCATATGCAATTTGCAAAATGGTTTATATTTGAATCTGGTGACTTTTGTTAAGAGGTGTAGACATATGCTGAATGCAATAGCATTCAAATTTTGAGTTGAATCAGAATAAATTCATTTGTCTGAGGTAAATCTAAAAGTCGTCAGAGGTGATAAACAATCTCCTGCCAAATCGAAACATATATCACACTTTACCGCCACAAGTATTCGTCGTCAAGAAAAGCACTTCATACCAACTATTACAGTGAAGGTGTTCATTAGCTTACATGGTGTCATTCGATGAAATGTAGTGTACATTTAGCCTGTTCGTGATTTCCACTGCTGAAATGCTACTCATGGAATATTTCTAAATATCATGCACTAACCTGTGTTAGATATCAGTTGACACATTTTCTGCCAGTCAAAAGTACTGTAGCGAAATTCTATCAAAAACTGGGTACCTGAATTTCACTCGGTATCGTCGGTATTATGTTCGGTAAATTTGTTTCAACTTTCCACTTCGACAGTACGAGTAAACATAACAATTTCATTACTTTGTAGGGATTTGACTGATTGATGAGTGCGTACTGTAGAAGAGCCCCTAGCCAGGACGAAACAGCTATCCAGTACTCCCAGGTTTTCCAGTGATTCTCCAACCGATGTCAACTCGCAACTTCATTACCCTTATTTCATAATCTACCCAGTATGGATCTCTTCTATACGGTGCTGAAAATACCTGTGGCATTGTGTCATGACTCCCAAGAATCCTCGAAATCTCCCGGAAAGCACATTATAACTCCCATCATCCAACGAATTCCGGTGTTTGTAAAATCAATTAATAACTTGCTGACTTTGGCTTTGATAAACATCACTAAATTATTTCAGTTTAATTTCAAATGGAAATAAAGTTAATATACAATTGACGTCAAATAAAGCATAGTATTCAGAAATATGTCTATAGTTTATTGAGAAACATGTTTTGGAATTTATACGTTTTCTTAAACAGTCATGAAAATCGATATCAACATAAATTAATTCACGTACTTTGCAATTCATCTGAGAATAATGTTTTGAATCAAAGTCATGAGTGTGTGAACACACACATGCATTTGAATGCGATTCTTCTGAATGGAACTTTGAACCTGTTTATTACTTCGGTGTACCTTGAACTGCTCAATATGTTCTCCATCGAAATGAGTAGAGTGCTTAGAAACACTTCAGCTGTGAATATCGTTTTCGGTTCGACTTTCCTAATTCCTTATTTGATATATCAATTGGTGGTTACGTAATGGTCACTACGAAACACATCCCATCGTAGTATTTTCCCTTCGTGATTCTTCATCATAGAGATATTTCAACCATTGTAACAACGAGCGCATTCGTTATGCATTTGTTAAGCTGCTACATTATCATGTAAGTGGATTGAAGAGGAATTCCAAAAATCAGGGAAAGCTACAATGAGAGTATTCTTCAAATGAAACAGGACAGATGTTATCTCATTATGAATTTGGAGATAGATAAGGTATTTCTGTTCGACCGCGGACACATAATCATCAGGTGGGACAGGAATATTATCATACATACAAATTCGGAACTCAAGTTTATTTTGACAAATCTGGCAGTCCAAAGGAGAAAACAAATTTATTGATCCCACTGTCACACTTTTATTCATTGTTAGGGTTAGGACTCACACATTTACGGATTAATTATCACGTATGTTTGGAAATTCCCCAGTAGATTTATTTCTCTGGCTCCAGCTAACACTACTAGTCACATTTATCCGCAATCTTAAGGTTCCTGCTCTTCAGTAAGCTCCCAGGTATTAAGTCCTGGCACTAGCCCTCCATAGATTTAACACACTACAAAGGAGGAAGTCGTATGAGAGTTCATCGTAGGTGGTTCTGAGTGTGCAGCGTGTTGACACTATGGTGCTACTATGATTGAAGTTAGTCCGTTTACCCTTTAGTCCCCCAGTGCAGTTTAAAAGCAAGTTATTAACATTGAGAGCAATAATTATAATATAACCGATGGAGAATATGTAAATTGAAGAAGACTAACAAACAAATAGATGCATTAATCCCGAGTTTACATGAGACCCATTGAAATGGCGCGGCGTATTAGGCTTACATCTTATTTCGATCAAAAAAGATGGTCCACTTGGACATGGTTCTTGTGTTGCTGCATGATAACATGATTCATCGAAGATGCAGTGGTCACGGCTGCTGCAAAATATTCCTGGCGGCAGTAAGATCAAATAAAAAAGAAATCGTAGCGAATTCCAGTCAATCCCTTGTAGCACATGACCATTCGTGAATTCTTACTATGAAGTCTGGTACGACTTAACTGCAAGATAAGTTTCTTCGGATAAATTGAGTTATTCTGAGTCTTTTAAGCAACAACTAGATCATGACTAAGCTGACAGTAGCTAAGGGCAAAAGGAACTATTTTGCACAACCTTCCGTCATATGGTTTATACCAAAGGTCCCAAACATGATTTTGGGCTTAGGACCGGCAAGTGAACTACCAAAGTTGTTAAGTATGCTAAAAACTCAGAAACGTACCGTTTTTAATATTTCAGCATTGTGTCACACAGAGATTTCTATTCTTATTTCCTAGCAGCTTTTGACTCTTTCACAGAAATATTCATTTGAGAAGTTGTTTCTCAAGATAACTCTGCCGCTTTCACCGATTTCCATAATACACACGTCGATTCGCCACTTGTATTCACATTATAGATGAAGAATTATGTGATGGTGAAATGGTAATCTGACTGCAGTGCCATAGACTACTTACCGTCCCAGTATACAAAACTGTGGATGCTGATCGATAGTTCCAGGTGTTAATGTGATGGAACGATTTTAGATGGAAGACGAACTTCGTTCACTAAATGTTGATACAACTGCTGAATAGTGGTTTCAGGCAAACTGAAGTGTTAAACAGAAACACCTGCATTCTAAACTGTTTGAAAACATGATTAGTTTGGTTTCCGCGTCGGTGAATAATACACTGTGAGTATTAATGGAATCAAGCAGAAATCAAGAAGAAAGAAATAGACACATCAAAAGAAGTTGAATTAGCTTTATATGTACAAAGAACAAATTGTTTTTAAATGATGAAAGGTTGCATTACAAAAAGAGAAATTTGATGCCATCTGCATGAGTTCCGGTGGGGATAATATATGCTATCACGGTTGTACACTGGCACTCAGTTTGCGCATAATTATTATCAAAAGTAGAGAGAATGACGTCTAGTGAGAAATATCGCTAACTAGTTGCAGTTGATTGGATTTCACGCATTGTTCTTGTCTGTCACACACTTGTATATGTCTCACAAACATTAGGAACCTTTTCATATTGAGCATCAGAATGATAGTTACATAAAGACTGATTGATTAACAATAATACTTCTCAACAAAATCACAAATAAACGAAGGTCATTTTGGAGTGATTTATGCTCACAGTTTACTGAAGTGGCCTGCTTGCTAACGATTATATAAATACACCATTTGTGAAAAAAACAACAACAAAATATTGGAATAGAAGACTGTGAGTTCATTAACTTATATTATGTGGGTATTGTTTTATTGGATTATTGTGTGCATATATCACAGGTTTTGATTTTCATAGTGTCTGATTTTCATTATTGTCATTATTATCCCATTAGAACGCACACAGATTCAACAGTATATCCTCACTTTGTTCTATTCTACGTGGTCCTATTTAGCTGGCCCACAACCTCTCAACTCCTCAAACGATCTCCTCCATTTATCCCACGTACCCGTGCCCCACTTGTCGTTCCCTATAAGTGTGCCGCCGCATTAGTTGGAGGATTGGTCCATTGGAAGTTCTGTGCCTGCTTCTCGTGGTAGTATTTCTGGATGAGTTGCCGGCGATGGTCAGTTCAGGAATCCTTTGTAGTGATCAGCTCATTGTTTACTTCGCACTTCCTCTTTTAGTAATACGTCTCCTCCAATATATTTCACTGGTTTCATCTGAAACTATCCCTTCCTGGGTAGCGATCTGGTTATCTGGCGTAGTTGCCTGAGGTCTCTCTCAACTACAGCCTGTTCTGCTTCATTTGTCAGGATCTCATGAAAATATCTTTTGTCTTTCTCAGGACTCTTCTCGGATTCTTCATTCATTTCGCTGCACACTGAACTATAGTTCTTCTACTGTTGATCATCTTCTGTCCCACCATCAGTCTCTTCTTCATTAGCTTCTGTATGTCCGTAGAAAGCTAATCATTCTCTTGCTTCTTCTTCTCCCTCTGTATGACAGATGCACAAATTTCCTTAGCGGTACTGCGTAATGTCTGTAACTTTGTTCTGATAGCTGTAGTGATTGGGTGCTTTGCAGTTTCATCCTTCACTTTCTAGTTGTTGAACTTCAATTTCGGTTTATCTCCTTCTGCTTTGAAGACTTTAAACTTGATTTTGAGGGTTCCTTGGACTCAATAATGGTGTGAGATTACATCTTTCCAAAGGTCTGCGTCTCCACCTTTCTGAGATTAAGATGATGTTTATCTGATTTTAATTTGGCCCTCAGGTGAAATCCATTTCGCTTGGTGTATATCCTTGTGCTTGTACGCTCTACCTCCAATTACCGAAGCAGTCAAGGCGCGGAAGTCTTCGAAGAGTTCTGCATTCTCATTCATTTCAACGAGAGCCTACCGACCTATTGTGAGTTTTCTTCCTGTGTCGTTTGCCTCCACCTTGACCATCATTCTTATCCCTTGTTAAAAATTTAATGTCCTTATGTGGTGTGTTATCTATTACTGTTTGCTGTTGTCTATAGAAACCTTCTTCTTCTTTTGATCTGTGTTGTTCGTGGGTAAGTGGATTCGAATAATTGTAACTTTCTTCCATTTAGGAACGAATCTTGTTGTTAATATCTTGAAGCACGATATTGGTTGCCACTGCATAAGAGCTTTCAGTGCTGTAAGTGACATCGTGATAAGCCCTTCATGGGTATGCTCGTGGTTGTTATTTGGGAGACCAGAGTAGATTTTTGTCTCTCCACCTGTCCTCACAGATTCCTAGCACTTCTATGTCATATCGTCTCATTGCATTCCCAATTTAAGCAGCCTTTTCAGCCAATTCCTAACATACTTCAGACAATCCATGTCACTTTGCGTATTTTTGCCTTCATTGCTTGAAGACACATTGGCTAATTGGCTTCGCGGAAGCTTTCACTAGCCTGCGTCATTCCGTCACTCGGATTCCGGCAAAGAATAAATTCATTTTTTATATCTTGGCTCTGCGTTTATGTATCTGTAGCGATAAGCCTGATCTTCGTGGATAGAGTCACTAGCCCTACACACAATCTTCCCTCTTCTTCCAGGCTTAGAATTGGCTAGTACACTACGTGGGGTTAATTTCACAAAAAGGTAGTGGTAAGTGGAGTGATGATATGTGGTAAATACTGTTTTGATGAACTATACAGGAATACTTCTAGTTCCCAGTAAAGCAGTAGTTTTGAGATCAAAATATGGTTTCCACAAATCCGTAACATTCAATGACACATTCCTTTCTCATGATTTCCGTCAAAGTTTCGCTCTTTAATGGATGTAGACAGAAATAATAATTATGCTTCAGAAAAGTTGAATTTATTCATTCATTTTCAGACTAACAATACACAAGCAGCAGTTGTTCATCGATGCAGTGGTTAACAATATTTGACCTATTGAAGGCTGGAATGTAGGACAATATTTCACTTCATTCATTTCACTTCCAGCAGCAGCAGCAACAACAACAACAGCAACAGCAGCATTTTTGATAAAATTCGGCCGCACTTATTAGCAGTTGTTGTATTTTGGTAAGTCATGAATAATAATATGTTTCTCCCTGGATTTATCCATCGGCTGTCAAACTTTCAACGGATAAGGAGAGAGTTTGACTGGGATTTTACTGCAACGTATATTGCAAAACCGCTAGTCACAAATCAGTGGTAAATTTTCACTGATAGACAAACTGACTGTGCCACTTCAACGACTGCAGAATTATTGAATTGTTATAGGCTCAAACTTTCATATAATATTCAGTGCTTGAAATTAGAGCATATTCGGTTATACTGCTCTGGAGCTTAAAAGTGAAGTTTTGCTTAATAAGTTATCCGTCGACGTACTTAGCTTCTACTTAAAAAGATTTTAGTTCAGTAGTCTATCTGCAGAATGGTGCGTATTAGACGTTGATGAGCAACGTATTTTTTTAAAACTTTAGGCTCTAGTGGTAGATTGGATATCGACAGTATGTTCCTTTTTATTAGTTGACGTGTAACTGATAAGGCAGATGTATTGAATAAACACAAGGAAAGGCCTATCTCAAATTTTCCGAACACATACTGGTAATTCTTTGGTTGAAAGCAAGTAACCTTCTTGAGAAATGCACTCACAAGACATCAGGCGGACATCTTGAATCCTCCTTTTACAACAGTAAAGAAACAAACAATTTCAAGCTACTTGGAGGCACAGAGACCATTGTTATGAAACTGTCACAATCGGAATTATCTATCCAAAAAGAAACTGCAATTAATCCATTTCTACCTTGATCTACCTAGATCAGATTTCCTCGTCAATTCATGAAAACATCTTCTAATTAATGCAAACGTTGATTTCCTTCTGTTCTTTTTCCGTTACATCTTCATCAATCAAAACCATTTTTCCTATTTGCTTCGTTTATTGGTAATTTTTCTAGTGAATTACGTAATCTTATATTTCATGTATCACTGATATAAGGTCAGGGGTAGCAGATTGTCGGATTATGAGAATTTAGCTGAGGTAAGAATGGTTGACTCCGAGAAGATAAGTAATTTAGAAAAAAACAGCAATCGCACTGCATGCATTAACACACAACTACACAATAGGGTGAGAGAGGGTTAAAATTCTAAAAAGTAATATAGGTAGGTGGAGAGAGAGGTTGATTAGTGAATCTTTGTTCATAGAATCTACACCCAACACATGCGATAGGAAATATGGAAAATACTACTACCAATCAAGTCAAGCGATGAAAAATAATGGAATTATATAAACGAAGTTAGAAAGTTGTGTGAGTACCTTGATATGATTATGAGCAGCAATAAATTGTGCTCGAAACGTCATCATCAGTAAATATTACTGTATAACACTGTGAGACTTTATCAAAATAAATTTTACCCATAATGGAAGTATATTTCATGTATCGCAATATCTTCTTGTTACTCTTACTGCTCATCTTTTGTCTTATACTAGAAACGTCGAACACACTACATACATATGAACGGCGATGTTTTCATATTTTCCTAACTTAGAATTTCGATTCATTACTATATGCCATGATCATTCTTAATCACTATTCAGCATTTTATCTTCAATGAACTGTAGTAAAACTGCTAAGTTTCATTATTCAGGCTGCAAGCAGTTGATAAGAGATCAACGAAATAAAACTGATTCTCTATGGATTGTTATAACTGTGTTCAAGAACATTCTTAACTGTCGACCGACAGATTATGTCACACTGACTGAGTCGACTTTAATGATAAGTGAAAAACGTATATATATATATATATAATTCCTATCACTCAAATTATTTTCCATCACAATTCTCTTCAGTATCATTGGTGGCATCATGACCATGTCCATATTGCTTTCCCGGAGATTACGGATGCATTATGGAATTTATATCTTTTCAGTAGTATTAGCAGTAAGTTGAGAATGTAGAAAATGTTTTCTTGCATAATAAATTCTTTCATTAAATGATTTTCATTTCTCACCTCACATATATGGATCAAATTTAACTTGAAAACTAAACAATCTCACCATCTTTGGCATGGAATTGTGAATAGACTGGAAGTCATCATATTCAGTGTAAGGTGAAAAATTTCCTCAATTATTAGAAACACTCATGTTAACCTTCTCTGATTCGAATTAGTAATCAACTTAGCAGTCAGCATTGAAGAAATGATCAGGTAAAGAGACAACACTGATCACAGTAAAGGTAAATCATCTTGGGAGTTGGAAGTCAGTGGGAAATTTGACGCATTAGATTGACATGCATCACTACATAAACCACGCGTAAACAAGAATCGTGATGAGATCAATATTAAGAACTCTTTGTCCTATTATTGTTATTATTATTCCCATGCTTTCCGAGTGGAACATAGGGCTTCAACAACACATCTTCACTTTGTTCTGTTTTCTGTGCTCCGTCCTCTTCAACTGGGTCCACGATTGACCAAACTCTCTCATCTCTTCCACACACGATCTCCTCCATGTCAGCCTCGTGCCGATAACCCACTCGTCGCTTTCCATTTGGATTCCACTTGAGCTATGGCCTGCATTGCGTGAGATGTCATTCGGCGGCCTCCTGAATGTATGCTCAATCCATCTCCACCTGCTCCTACATATTTGTTGAGCGATCGGCTCTTGCTTGTTGGTTTGTTCCCATCCAGAGTTTCTTGTTGCTTATTCTTTCTGTTCATTTGATCTTCAGTATGGGGCTAGCGAAGGCACTTGTTAATGAAAGTCTGCAGTGGTCTGCTGGTCAAGTTTCTGATCCGTATAGAAGAACTGACTTCACATTGGTGTTGAAAATCCGAATCTTGTTCTTTATGCTGAGGCGGAGTGCAGAAGATTTCCAAACTGGTTTCAAGTTGATGAAGGCGTATCTTGCCTTTCCGATTCTGACTGGCTTTGACATCTTCATCCGTTCCACCGGCCTGTAGTTGAAACGATGCTTCCCAGATAAGTGAAGGAGTTTACCTCTGTTAAATCTCTCCCGTTGATGGTGATTGGTGCTAGTTGTTGTTGCTGTTGATTTGTTATATTCATCACCTCCGTCTTCTCTATGTTCACTTGGAGTCCTGTTTTTGCTGCCTCCTTCTTCAGCCATTTTGTTGGTTTTCGCCTGCAAGTCTTTGAGTTTGTGAGACATTAGACATATATCATCTGCGAAATCCAGATCTTTGTAGAGTCTTCTTATCGGTGGTCCAGCGTATTCCTGACTCCTCGCTCCCCTAACAGTCTGACGCATAATCTAGTCCACCACAATTAGGCATATCATCGGTGATAATAGGCAGCCAGCCTTGTCTCACTCCTGTATGCACTTCGAACGCCTCGCTGAATTTTCAGTTGTGGATCAGTTGGCACGTAGCATTGTCATATAGGCAGCTGTTGAATGAGGTTGACAAAGACTTGAGGTAAGCCGTAGTGTTGAAGTAGTTTCCGAATTACTTCTCGATCAATGTTGTCTGTTGAAGCCGTTGTCTTTTCGAAGTCGATGAATTTGCTGACGTAGAGATTTGACTGCCATTCTATGCTTTGTTCGATGACGATGCGTAGAGTTTCAATTTGCTCAGCACATGATTCGCCTTTTCTGAATCCAGATTGTTCCGATGGGGCTGGCGGAGTTCTGCATCCATTGCATTGTTTATTCCCTCCAGGATGATGACATTGTCCTTTAATGGACCAAAATGCCTTTAATGAAGAAACTGCGCTGAGTCAACGATAAACATTTAGATGACACTTTGATAATAAAGAAATGGATAGAAACAACACGTGAAAAATAACATCTCAAGTCTACTAACACACTGATAAATCATCATGAATTGAAATTCATATGAGTTTAAGTTCATATCACTTGCTTACTGAACTGAAAACAGACTTCACGTCATTTGGTGATTGAACACTAGTCAGTAACTAGTGTAATGTGTCTAGTCCTATCTTCGGTGCAGACGGAATTCTACCAGTCATGTTTGCAATGTGGCCACCATGCTAGGTGGCTCACCATTACGGTGCACTGTGAATTGTTGGTACTAGATGGTTGTAGGCAATCGGCAGGAAGCCTTGGACCTAGGTTTCGTGCTAGTTGGCACTCATCAGCAAGGCGTATCTGCAACCTTGAAGGAACTGATGTCCCTTCTGAGATTCGAACCCGCGTCACCCAGTGCTGCAGTCAGAGAAGTTACCACTGAGCTATTCAGGCTCGCGGCTGACCTCCTGTACGACTGTATTGGATATTTTTGATTGAATCGTCGAAAAAAAATTTTCTTCGTTGTTTGTGCCTTTCTCTTATGACTCAATATGGGAATATTTCGTTCATTGAAGAACTCCAAGGACCCTGTGACAGTAAAGGAATTGGACAAATTCCCGCGTTTCTCTGTCAATCTTGCTGAAGTTAACACGGAGCTTAATTTTCTGAAACGATGCATCGATAAGCATGAGTATCCAAAACATTACTGGAAGAATCTCCGCCGGAATCATATTTACCCTAATTCAAAGACACTTAAACGTCACACACTCAATCACATCGACGCCATCCGCTCACGCATACCCGAACTTGAACGTAATATATCACAAAGAACCCATGCTTTATATGAACAGTTTGAGAATTTAATGTCACAGACATCCGATTTGTCACCTACTTCTGAAAAAGATCTGGATCAATTCAAAGCTTCAATCCTTGACAGCTGTTACAAGTACATTCATACGCGACCGTGCCACCGATATCTACTGACCAAGGAACACAAACGACAACTTAAACAGCTCCAAGAAAATAAAGACATAATCCTCGTCCGTCCTGATAAGGGCAATGGTATTGTAGTAATGAATAGATCCGATTATAACGAGAAATTGACAGATATACTATCAGATAACACCAAATTCTTCGAATTACCCAACCAGAAAGACACAACCGAAAGAACTGAAAACCTACTTACAAAATTGCTGAAGAGAATGAAAGAAGATTCAGTCATAACACCGGAGGTTTATGAGCAAATAAAACCTTGCAGTTCAACTATTCCAAGACTGTGTGGACTGCCTAAAGTGCACAAGGAGAATGTCCCACTTCAATCGGTCATAGAGATGGTTAACTCACCATATCATCAAATCGCGAAGTGGCTAGCTGATATCCTCGAACCAGTTCAAAGACATATGACAAAATATAGCCTCAGAGATACATTCGACTTCATCGACTCAGTGAAGGATGTCAACATGTCTGAAAGACTAATGATCTCACTAGATTTCGTCTCTCTATTCACAAGCATCCCCCTAACTGAAACAATATGCTTCATTTGTGATTACATCGAAACAAGCAACCTAGAAGTTCCTCTCCCAATAAACTACCTGAAGGAACTTCTTCTCAGATGTACGTTTAATATCCAGTTCAAATTGAATGAAAAGTTCTATGTACAGAAAGATGGAGTAGCTATGGGGTCTCCTCTCGGTCCACTCCTAGCCGACTGCTTCATGGCGAGTCTGGAAAACAACATCCTCAATCCCTTGATAAGTCAACTGAACTTATACAAGAGATACGTAGATGACACGTTTATAATCTGTGATGAAAATTGTGATTTAGATTCTCTCCTCAAAACCTTCAACGCAGCGCATCCATCAATAAGTTTCACCTTAGAAAGAGAATCGAACAACGCATTTCCATTCCTTGATGTACTATTCACCAGACGACACGACTGTACGATCCAAAGATCAATATACCGCAAGCCAACATGGACTGGACAGTTTATCAACTTCCAGAGCTTCGTCCCACTAATCCGAAAGAGAAACCTGGTACGTACGTTGTGCTCAAGGATTAGAAAAATCTGCTCGGAAGACATGGTGGTGAATGAATTAAATTTATTACGTAAAATCCTACTAGAGAATGGATATCCACCAAGATTTATTGACAAAAACATGAAGGAGAAGCCTCCGATGTCAAACATCACAACGGTTCCTAAGAAGAATCTCTTCATGAACCTAGAATTCAAAGGTGATGTCGCAGGGGAGATTCTCAGAAACCGCCTTTCTAAATGTCTGAAGAAGACATTTCCAACAGCCATTCTACGTATCACATTCTCCTGCAGACAGTTAATCCAGTCTAATGCTAAGGACAAGATACCGCTTTTGGCCACCTCAATGTGTATTTATCAATTTACTTGCTCGTGTGGAGCAAAGTATATTGGCCGTACGCAACGTCAAGTCCAAAAACGTATTCTGGAACACTGCCCAGCTTGGTTGGCCAGAGGAGAAAAGAAGAATAGCAACAGCTTGATCGTCGAACACCTTGTCATATCTGAACATCGAGCACCCCCACATGAATGCTTCACAGTGTTACACAGAGTCCCTCAATGTCGTACAAAGGGACTTCGGATTCGCCATCTGTACATAACTGAAGCATTAGCTATTCGGGATCTGAAACCGGTACTCTTCATCCAAAAGCGATACATACATTCTCTTGCCTTACCATGGCCAGAGTAAAGTTCTTACCACAATTTTGCTTCTTTCCTTTATTATGTAAGTTTGCTATTATTACTATTATTATTTTATTTTATTATTACTTTTTTATTATCATTATTGTTCCCATCATCCACATTTTATTACCACTCTATTACTGTTTAATAATAACATTGCTTTTCATACATATTTTATACAAAACACTTTATAGCCTTTCCACTAGTTCCTGTCCATTTTACACGAGCTTATTGATTATTCATTATCTCACACTTATTACGTCATGCCAACTTCTGTCTCTTTTCTAACTTACAACTGGTCATCCCTTCTTACACCTTACATTATGTAATACAATTTTCCAAGGACAAAATTTACCAGTATCTGATTGATCTAAAGACTTCCTTGTTAATTATAACTACGATTGTACAGCTCATGAAAATGAATCGTCGAAAAGAAAATTTTCTTCGCTGTTTGTGCCTTTTTCTTATGATTGAACACTAGTCAGTAACTAGTGTAATGTGTCTAGTCCTATCTTCGGTGCAGACGGAATTCTATCAGTCATGTTTGCAATGTGGCCACCATGCTAGGTGGCTCACCATTACGGTGCACTGTGAATTGTTGGTACTAGATGGTTGTAGGCAATCGGCAGGAAGCCTTGGACCTAGGTTTCGTGCTAGTTGGCACTCATCAGCAAGGCGTATCTGCAACCTTGAAGGAACTGATGTCCCTTCTGAGATTCGAACCCGCATCACCCAGTGCTACTAACACACTGATAAATCATTATGAATTGAAATTCATATGAGTTTCAGTTCATATCACTTGCTTACTGACCTGAAAACAGACTTCACGTCAATTTCCCAATCAAATATGAATCTGATGACAAATACCCGACGTCATTTGTTTATAAATAAGTGATGATCTCAGAAACTCTGCCAGTAATGAAACATCATGAAGTGAATAAATGTGATCAGTGTGGTATTATTATTATTGTTGTTCCCTTGGGTTCCTAGTGGAACATAGGGCTTCAACTACACGTCTCCACTTGCCTCTGTCTTGTGTTGTACTTTTCACCTGCATCCACATTAGTCCATACTGTTTCAGTTTCTGTTCACACGATCTCCTCCATGTCACAGTTTGACGTCCCACTCGTCACTTCCCTTTCAGGTTCCACTCGAGCTAAAGCCTGACGCGCGTTGTCACCCAGCGGCTTCCTCAGCGAGTGAGTGTCCAATCCATCTCCACTTTCTCCTGCATATTTGTTGGTTCTTGTTTTGTTTGTTCCCATAGTTTTTTGTTGGTGATTCTTTCCGGCCATCTGATCTTCAGTATGGAGCGAAGACAGCTGTTGATAAAGGTCTGCAACAGGCTGTTGGAAATATTCTTTGTGACCCGCCAAGTTTCTGATCCGTCCATATAGAAGAACTGACTTGACGTTTGTATTGAAAATCCGAATTTCGTTGTTGATGCTGAGTGACAGCGGAAGATTTCCAGATTGGTTTCAGGTTGATGAATGTGTTTATCGCCTTTTGTGCGTTGAAGTTTCTGTATCAATTTGGTTAAGTTTTTTTTGGGGGATGGAGTTACTAGCACCACACCCCAACCCTCCCTCTTTATCCGGGCTTGGGACCGGCTAGAAAACTAGCGATCTAGTAATCTAGGCGAAGTTGATCAGTGTGATATGAACACATAAATCACATGTGTTACAATCTACTTACAATTTGTGAAATTTACTGATATGCTGTTGTTATTGTCCTTTCTAGTTCATTTCGTGGACAGTCGTTGTTTCTATATTCTGTTATCAAATTGGTCCAATATACAGCTTGATTTCGCTCGCTTTAACATTAGTCGCAGGAGGAACAGCAATTTTACTTGGTTTCAGATCAAGACGATTCACAGTCAAAGGGTATTACTTCTTCTACATACTGCCTATCATACCATTCATCATTGGAAATGTCTTCTACATTCTTTTACGAATATATGGTGTAAGCGGCTTATCTAAAGTGTGAATTTTGTAATTGATTTTCCTTATTTTATATTATACCATGCACAAATACTTTGAAGAATTTCGTAGGAGGACATACAATGTCTGGCGACCAATCATTTTGAATTAAGGGACGTGGTGATGGTGACTGGATAATAAGTGGAGAGAGAAATCGCATCAATCACATATTTGTATTTTCGACTGGACTAAATGATCATAACTCTTCCTTGTGAATAAACGCTACTACATAACTCTCACTTCTCAGTCAAAATTAGCTACACTAGGAAAAGGGCTATCCGAAAGTCAGTGTATCCTAGCTGTATTTCATCCATAGGAGTTGGAACCCAGAACCTTTCGGTTACAGGGCAAGCTTGTGGACCAGTCAGACACCAGGAGACGACCTAATAACTAGTGAATTCAAGTCAATCCCAATTCGCTGTATACAGAGTGCAACTAATGGCCAGTGTCATCCGCAAGAAACTGTTATCTTCCATGACATGATGGACATTACTGGTTACTATTTCTTACTAGAACTTACCACAGACAACCAGTCATTAGTGAGCATAACACTGACTTCAAACGGTTCATTTGCAGAGACTTGATTGGTTACAGATTTGACCAGGAATTAGGTGTCTCTATTAGAAGAATACTTGACGAGAACAGTTTATCATCAGAGGTGTTGTCGCCTGATAAAATCACATAAATCAAAGATGGCATTTTCTCAATGACTTGCTTATCATCAAGAACCACACTAAAAGTACAGTCACATAGCAATGTTCAACAGCAATCTTTCTTCTGTCAAATACACCATATGCAATCTCTCAAACTGCTCTTCGCACCATTCGTTTTCTGATTTCAGTTTCCATTCGACATATTAGCTGGAATATTCCTCGACAGCTCAATAACTCTTGTAAGTTCCGATGAAATGTATTTAAAATTGTTTATACTGAAACTCATTTATGTGTTAGCTATATGTTTCATCTGCTGCCACATCTGATCTTTGTTGGTTTAGTGTCTTAACGCAGTAATTTCCCAATTTTACAGCAGGTGCATCACAAAAACCTTTTGTAAAAGCATATAGGAAGATTTCACTCAGCTAGATGGTGCGTTGGTGGCACAGCGGTTAGGACGCTCGCCGACCATGCACAGGGTCCGGGGTTCGCTCCCCGGCTGACGCACTCCTTTACCTCGCAAAGTCAGAAATACAGCTGGTAAACAGGAAAGGTTGGGCATGAGGCTAGCGACCCCATCCTGTAAAAATAAACACTGCTACCGAAAATTCAAGCCTCTAGCTTGAAGCCCTATGTTCCATTGGGAACGTGTGGGAATAAAAGAAATTAAAAAAAGATTGTTGACAGTCTGACATGGAAGATCATTTTTAGCCACGTCAGCACTTATGACACTAAGCTGAAATGTTTTGGAAAATATTCACATTTTGACTTTTTTTGAAATTGCAGGCTATATACTTGTCTACAGTGTGGTTAAAATATTCTCGTGATAAAACGGTCACTTCGCCGGTGTTTGTCGTCTTTCTTGAATTCACTGAGTTGGTGGCACTGTTCCTGGAATCTGCTATCGTATTCTGTAAAACTTGAGGAACTATTCTCACTCAACAAGTTGGAATAAAAAAAGGCTGACACTGTGTCAGTTTTCGACCTTTCATGATATCTTGAATAAATAAATGGTTAAACCTATACATTGACTTTTGTCATGAAATCAATAAATTCCTGTATCAGTAATTTCTTTTCATTACTTCTTAAAATTACTTCACAAGTGATCCCCATATGTGTGAGTTTGTAGCCACAGCTTAGTGTTACAAGCAATTTGAGGGAACTGTCAGATTTTGTTAAATTTCGTCGGGAAAGTATTCCTACTTTATTATCTATTGCAGTAGATTGGATAATGTGACAAACAGCGGCGGGCAATGAGGAAACAGGCATAAAATGGACTCACACAAAAAACTTGGAGGATCTGGACTTCGCCGATGACATATGTCTGATTTCCCACAAACTGGAAGATATGCAAGCGAAAAGCAACAAGTTGGCAGAAGAAGCATCAAAGATAGGAATTCAGATAAACAAAGAGAAAACAGAGGTGATGAAGATTCCTGGGAAACACCACCAATAGCAACAACAACAACAGACAACAATCAGCATAAATGTGGGTAACCTGAAAGAAACAACCTCCTTCACCAACCGACCTGGGAAGCATCGTTTCAACTACAGGCGAACGGAACTGACGAGGATATCAAAGCAAGAATTGGAAAAGCAAGACAAGCTTTCACTACTCTCAAGTCTGTGTGGAGGTCAACAGCACTCAGCAACAAAAATAAGATCTGGATTTTCAACTCCAATGTGAAGTCAGTGCTACTCACTATACGGATCAGAGACTTGGCCAGCGCGTCATAAAGAGCACCTCAAACAAACTACAGACCTTCATTAACAGTTGTCTTCGCTCAATACCACTCAAGATCAGATGGCCGGCCAGAAAAGATCAGCAACAGAGAGGGATCTCTGGCAATGAGCGAACCAACACAGCAGGAACCGATTGTGAAACAAATAGGCAGGCAGGAAGAAATGGAGATGGATTGGCTGGCCATACTCTGAGGAAACCATCAAGTGACATCACTAGACAAGCCATTGCTCAAGTGGAACCCGAAAGGGAAGCGGCGAGTTGGTCGTCAGTGCAAGAGTGACTTGGAGGAGGTCATGTGAAGAGGAGATGAAAGCATGTGGGTAGACTTGGAGCCAGGTGAATACTCTAGCAGAGAACCGAATGCAATGGAGACGCACGGCTGAAGCCCTATGTTCCTCTAGGAATTAAAGGTAACAATGATAATAAATTCCGCTAATGGTTATATTAATACGCCATTTTCGAAAATATCAACCAAATATTGGAATAGTCACGTGTATTTCTTCAAAAAGTTATTCGGGACCATAATCCAACGATTATTAAAACCATACGTTGAGTGACGCGTAAAATTCCCAAACTCAGGATTTGTCTAAAATACGGTACTATATTAAATGTAAAATATGAAATATAATATACCATCCTCATCTGTCAGGTGTCTGTGACTGAAAGCTGTCAAAGCACAGTCCATGCGCGTCAATAAGGAAAAACAGAAAAGCTGTGTCAAAGGTGACCCACACGTAGATTCAAACAATGGGAGAATGCCAGACACAGTAACAGGCACATAAATAAAGCATTTACAAGCAGATAATAATAATTTTTGCTTCATTCCAGAAACAGTACTAGTGGTACAGTGTGGAATTTTCAGCACAATGTCTACAATGTTAAACTATGAGGAATTAATTACCATACATCAGACAGGACATAAATACATTGAGTTTAAGTTCAAAAGCAAAGTCATGTTTAGGATTTAAAAGCTGTTCATACTACTAACATTGGTGAGTAGTATAAATTTAACACAGAAGAAAGAATGGCAAATTGCAGATTAGAAAGGATTTAGAACACAATATTCAGTGAAGGGACTCTTTTCAACAAATTTATTATCAAGCTGTCCAATGTATATATATATATATGGCTTTTAAGAAATTATGTCTGGCGAGGCAATTTGATCAAAGGTGTGAATACATTAATTAATAATAGTATGAATTGCAATTAAAATATTTGTGATTATAATCATAGTTAAATGTCAAGTAGCGAAACAACTGATGTCATATATAGAATAAAACATAAGGTGTATAGATGTTGAAAAGGGGTGTAAAATTATAAGATTATTTGGCTAATAAAAGATGCTACATAATGTGTTGTGAAATTTGATAAGATAGAATTCAATGTCGTAAAAAAGTATTTTTGGATTTAGAATGACAAGTGGGACAAGTGGAAATGATTCTAAGTGAGAATATTAATAATAATGATGATCTTAGTAATGAGGGAAAGGTACGTAGACTAACTAAATAAACAAAATAAATAAATGTCTATCCCTCTACGGCCAAGGCAGAAGTAGGGATTGCACATACTTCTTTTGTACACAAAGGTCTGGCTTAAATTCATGAATCGACATGCCCTCCGCTATCTTCAAAAGTCCATAACGAAGAGAACGCGGTAAATCAGCATTGATTCGGATGATCTAAAAATCATGGTCAGGGTTGGCAGAGTGACAGGAGTCGATCAGGTGCTTTAGAATAGAGCTTTGCACACAATTCTTGTCTCCCTTGTAAATAAATCGGTTCGCGTAACCGTTTTCTGAGAGAGTGGCTTTTAGGAAGTCACGTTCTGAGTCAACGCAATCAGAACTACAAATGTTTCTTATACTTAAGCACAGCGAATGAATCAGGTTTCTTTTTCTGTAGATAGGCACCCAACTATAAAATTTAGTTAGTTGTCCGTTCCATGTACGTTTCGGGTGAATATTGTGTTCTTAATGCTACAATAAGAATCATTTAATCATAGAAAGGATTTAACAAGTATACTGAGTTTATGAGCATATCTCATATCTAAATCGATGGAGGTTTATACCATAGGTTTTGAGTTTCTGAGTGTATTATTTTACAGCGTGGTAATCGTGAGTATAGCCACTTATTATATTCAGCTGGCAATTATTATATATATATATGTATGTTATGCTGTGGTTGCAAGTTGAACATAGGGCTTCAGGTGCACATCTCAGTTTCATCCTATTTCCTGCAGTTCTCTTTAATTATCTCTACGATTGCCTGTAAGCCCTTATCTCCTCCTAATACCATCTCCTGCATTTCACTCTGAGGCTCACGCCTAACTCACCGTTTCTCATTCGGATTCCACTCGATTCCACAATCGATATCAAGAGCCATCTATTGATATTTCTGTCTTATTTTTGAGGGATAATTTTCAGACAAAATGGCGGATTCCTCTTCTTCGACATGTAAATGCGAATAAATCGGTAATTCAGAACCGCATTTCTGTTAAAGGCTTTTTACGGTAATCAGTAAACTTTCTAGTGTTTTATATTGCACAATATTTCGCTTGCAGATATTCTTTGTGGTAAGTACTGACAAAGAATTATGCCATACATTTTCAGATTAACGACACAGCCAAGAATCTGTAGCGTTTAATGTGGTTCATCACACCTGACCTGATGAATGCTGAAACGTAAGAGAATATTTCACTTCAGCCATTTCGCTTTCATCAATAGGAGCAGTAGTAGAAGTAGAGATGAACCATTGTTTATCACGATTCTGATTATTGTATGTGAGTACATGTATTGCACATGTATTTTACAAGTTAAACAGCACAATTTAAACAGATAAGGTGCGAGGTAGGAATGTTATCGTAAAGAATATAGAGAATCTATCAGTCTCAAAATGTTGGAGACGACTGTTTACTGTAATCACATTGAGTCTACCGAATTCAAATTCACTGAATTGACAAGCACACTGACTGTAATATTTCATAGATTGTGGAATCATTCACATTTTATTTGATTGCAAACATTGTCCACCTAATCTGTCCTTCTGATATTCGGCGACTGAATCTGACATAATTTCGGTGAAACATGTGTGGATCTTCAAAGTTGTGGGTGAAACTATGTGAAATTCTTCCCTTTGATAGTTTATCTGCTTATGTAAATAATTTCCGTATAAAAAAGCTTTTTCTCATCGTTGAATTCGTAGAATGGTGCATATTAGATGCAAATTTAAGTATCACATTTTCTGTGGAATCCCAGGTTCACTTGAACTGCATGCAAATGATCCGCATGTAGTCCACCTATCGACAGATTTTAATGCTAAACTGGAGCTAATCATAAAAGATATCAGTGGTGGTATTCCCATGGTTAGACAGCCTTCTTATGGTTGAACAACAGCAGATTCTGTTGCACCGTTTAGTTCATCAACTTGTTTCAGTTATTCGTCGTTGGTGTTGTCAACCATCATGAAAGAGACGTCCATGAACTCATATGTCTTATGCTATGACTATGTTAGTATCGGTCCGTTTGAGAGGAAGAAAGTCAATGGTCAGTTTAGTGAGGAAAAGCCAACTCTGTATGAGAGGGTAATTGTTAAACTGACTTGCACGAATAAAGGCCTTTCGGGTTTCAAGTTACTATTTGAATGTTATTATCTCTGGTAAAAATTACTCTGTGGCTTTGCTTGGTTGGTCAGATATGTTGTATGTTTGTAACACGATACAATGTCATGGGCGTGTCACCATTCAGAGTTGAGGATACAGATGGTAGGAAGAGGTCAACAAATGAACTTTGCGACGATTTTCCAACCTAGGGTGTCAAGCTGATAAGGGTCGTGGAAATGCTGGAAGTGATCAGATAAGATTAAACAGAATTGAAAGAAGAAGACATTTTGGAGAATGTGTGATATTATTTTCGAATTGTGAAACCAGAATAAGCTTGATGAATATCATAATGTCCATTAGTTTCTGAATGCCTTATGTCTGCAGGATAATGTTAATGAGTGATATGACCACCTGTAGTTGAACTAACAAATTCCCCAGATAGCCGATTCGGGAGCTTATTTTTCTAACCACTATTAGCCACTACAACGACAACAAGCGCGACGCAAGAATTCAAGAAGAGAAAAAAGACCGTTGATGTGGAGAGCTTTACTGTTCCGTATCAACAGTTAAAATGGTTAACAGCGGTTGTTTGTATATATGTATGTACTTTAGATGACTTTGAGAGGCACAAATTACATCGATAAATTAAAACAGTCAATAACCAATAGGATACCAGTGTCATAAGTGGGGTGAGGGGAGAACAACCAGCCATGTAAGAGAACGTGGAGTATTTTCATGAAATTAGGTATATCGCTGAGGCACATCAGATGATGTTAAGTTCTGATATTTCACTTAGTCGCAGGTTTCCTAGATTATCATGAGAAACCGGTCATCAACAAATTCCACTCGGTTTATTTAGTCCTCACCATTCAGATATGCGATGAAATTTTATCTGTTGACACAGATCTAATGTCTACTCTTTCTTATATCCATTTCAAATCTTTACAATCTGTCTGATGACAATTGTAAATGTTTTATTATACTTCTGACTGGTTGAAGCATTCCCAGGATAAAATAGTAAAATCGACATCTTTTAGATTCTATATAGAATTGCACAAGCTTAAAGGACTGTTCATGACACTGGAAAAATTATTCTGCTCACATTCAGAAGACCAGAATATAAACAACTGTAAAACAATCTGATTTGGAGTGGCTTTCCAACTCTTTCTTGTTACGAAGTAACACATTACGTTAGAAAAATCTCTAGGATGAAGTAATGTGGTTCGTAAAACACGTACCGGAAGTGAAGAATTATATACAATATTGAACTCAAATTTGAAATGACCTTGTATATCTAATATTCTACATTTGAACATTCCGATTTGTTCTTCTGAACTGAAGCATATCTACAACTATATTATCATTATTCCTGTTGATCCTGAGTGAAGCACGAGACCTCAACAGCACATCTGCATTTTTCTCCGTACTCCGCAGTTTTATTCAGCTAGTTCCGAAATTACATTCAATCCTTCATTTCCTCCTCAAACAGTCCCCTCCATGTCACTGTCAGTATCCCTTCAATACCATTTTCTGGACTAAACCGCGCCACAGGTCAGAGGACAAGACTTGGTATTGACGTAAACACTGACAGTATAAGGCAAAATATCTATTATGTGTGTGCACCACCAATAGCTAGATTGACTGACTATGTAAGATTGGTCATCAAAGGTTTTCCAGTGAAATTACGGTAGAATCTTCTGCCATAACCCAGTGACTTAGATTGTCTATTCCAATTTTCGTTCTGTCCATGTAGTGATGAGCGAAACCGCGTCGTTGTGATCTGAACTCAGGAAACTGATCTTTTCGTCCTTCTGTATAGCTGACCAAAACTACCTTGGGATACGCATAGTCACACAACACTCTAGGGACATCAAAAAGACGACTATCCCTGGTCATATCCATGTGTCCATCTTTTCAACAATAATAACATCGAAACTCAAATATCTCTCAACGTCGACGTCAGGCAAAATTCAACCTTACAACCAATTAGAATTTCCCTATCGATGTGAGATTGAAAACTCTCTCTTCACGGAAATCACACAACAACAATTCCTGCAAATAGTCCAAGATCAAAATGACCTCAAAGAGCTGCACTCAAAAGAAAGATTAAACAAGAACTAAGCTTAATAACAAGGATATATGATATACAAATATTAGAAGAATAAAATAGAGTACACTACTTTTAAGAAATCTTTCGGAAGGTAAGCCGGTGGTATTTGCAAAGTTAGTTGAAATATAGAGATGAGTACATATATTGTAATTAGACGGTTCAGGAGGAAATTTTCCAAAAACTTATTCCACCACGCATAATGTTTCGCCTACTGGTATACACCCAAGTCGATTTACAGTTCCAATTTAATGTTGAAATCACTCGTATGGCTGATCATCTCTTCAAATTCTTCTTGAATATGCAGTTTGTTGACACTCAGATTGAAATCATAAACGTTTGGACCCATGGTCTCAGCTTTAAATTGTAAATCATTTAAGGAGATTGTGCAGTAACTGAACACAAATTCTGTGCGATCATCAGAAGTTTAATGGATTGGATTAGTGCTGTTAACTGTGCAAATGACAACTGCTCTCTTCTGCTAATATCCCCTCTTGTGAAAACAGTTGCACATAGATAGATGTGCTATTGTACCTAAGGAAACAGCATATTAAATTGCACTTTGTGCTTTTGTACACACACACAGAATAATGGTTGGATGATCGATACGAGCAGTGATTGACTTACAATAAGATATTTCAATGAGAACGCACACAAATATACAAAGATCATTCTCTAGTGTTTCATCACAGCTAGAAGTCAGTTAAGTGAAGTGGCTCGTTAATAATCATATAAAAACACCATTTGTGAAAACATCAATAAAATATTTAGAGAGAAGACTGTGAGTTTACGAGCTTACAGTATGCTTACATTGTCATAAGATTGTGATAAGAAACTTGTGTATCTGCTTTAACATTATGCTAAATGTGAACTGAGTCATGAATTGGAGTCGGACCGATAATTAATTTAAAATAGCCGGAGATACTGGCCACATAAACATTACTCAAATATTTTTATTTCTCAGTGGAAAGTCAATTCTGAGACTGAATAATGGATTCCGTTTGTATGACATGCACATATGCATAAATCCGTTATTCACAGTGATATTTCGGTTTAATGTTTCAATCAAAGTTTCGTTATGATTATCGGTAGGACACTTCAGGTTGCATAAAATGTTTTCGTATCATGTATTTCATCTGCAGATGTTCCTCATGTCAGAAAAAACGCCGAATATATTCATGCATTCATTCATTCATTTTCAGACTAACGAAGCAGTCGAACACTGTTATCAAATGACATGGTTCATGTCCTCTGATTTGATGAACCCTGGAAAGTGAGATAATATTTTCCTTCATCAATTTTCCTTTCACCAACAGCAAAACTGATCCACAACAGCTGCCAGCAGCACTCTGGTATACAGTGATTGTTTGCGGGTGAGTCTTTCATAACGCATTTCGTCTTTGATTTAATATTAAGGCACACAATTTATAAGAGATAACCGGATAGATAGAAAGCAAGCTTATTGTGGTATAGTATTGGAAATTGAGTTTTAAATTCGTGGAGATGACATAACACTGTGCTAACATTGCAGTCTTCATATTCAAATCTGCTGAAGTGACAGACAAGTTGATTGGATGATTTTAATAGATTCTGAGAAAATGTACATTCCATAGATTTAACTAGACTTCACAGACTTATTCATTTAACCGTTTATCTGATGTTACATGATTGATCCGTCTTTTCAAAGTGTGGAGACACATTCCTTGAATTAGTCATTTTCCAAAAAGATATCTGTAGGTGTACTTTGATTGGACATTAGTAACTAGTGTAATGTGTCTAGTCCTTTCTTTGATGCAGACTGAATTCTATCAGTCAGATTCGCAACTAGCACGAAACCTACATCCAAGGCTATCTGCGGATTGCCTCCAACCATCTAATATCTGTAGGTGTAATTAATTTCATATTTGGAAGATTCTTATTCCATCCAGTGTATTTGTAGAATATTGCATATTAGATATAATTGAAAATGTCACTACATCTGAGATCATAAGCTGAAGCAAACACTTAGAAGTTACATGCTGGAGTCGAATTTCTAGCTTTCTATTATGTGTGCTCTTTTGTTATTTCGTGTAAAGCTTTGAACATGACACAAC
Source organism: Trichobilharzia szidati (assembly GCA_944472155.2). NCBI lineage: Eukaryota > Metazoa > Platyhelminthes > Trematoda > Strigeidida > Schistosomatidae > Trichobilharzia > Trichobilharzia szidati. The sequence continues at coordinate 25,916,326 of OX235272.1, read as the reverse complement.
TTCACAGAGTATCTGATTATTTTCTATTGTCGAGTTGTCTTACTGACATTTTGGAATCTGTCTTAGTTTGGACTAAGTCACACTGACAGTGTCAATTAATCGATTATTCAAAAGATTAATAATAGTGAATTCTGTCAGGATTAGTGGTCTTAAGACAAACTGATTTATTGTTGATGTTGGTGAATACACTGATATTACCTCTTGATTGTCTGTTTCAGCTGCGTTGGTTTTGTCTTGCACATATGCTTGGCATTTATTCAGAGGTTGCGAACACTCTTTCCTCTTAATGTTGTCACAGTATCATTCGCGGTAAGTTCTGAATTTACCAAATAGTTCTCACTTCTCACTATACATGAATTCACTTGAAGTAGTAGACCAAAATATTGCATCACATGAAGTAGTGAAATCATGATCAGTGCAATCCAAACATTTTTACAGTTTCCACGACTATCGTCTGAACTTTCTATCATTGTCGTATATAATTGACTTGGCAGAAGAAGAAATGACTGACCTTAGGGAGCACCGCTGGAAAATGATCAGGCGAAAAGACTAGACTGACAATGGTGAAGGCAGATCGTCTTCAGATTTCGAAGTCAACACTGTCTTAAAAGGATACAACTGCATGGATTACACGTAAATAAAATTGAAATGAAACCAGTCGAGAAATCTACTTACCATTTTTTACGATCACTAAATATTCAATCTGAACATCTCTCAGTACCACTGATGGACTGCTGACTTTCATAAAGTCAAAAATGGACGATAATTTCGAGAATGTGGTTGGTAATGAAATACTGTGTTATGAACGGCTGAGATCGATGTGATGTAAACACACAAACCACAAGTGTTGAATATTTGTAAATGTCTACTCATAATAAATTTGTTCTTTTCCGTGAATTCATTTGCTTCTGGTTTCCCTTTCTAGATCATATTATGGTGTGTAGTCGTTGCTGTATACTTCCGTGAATTATGCTGGGTATACAGCTTGATTGCGTTGCTTTTAACAGCTGTCATAGTGCTATCAACATCGATTATCGGTTTCAGATCGAAACGTCTAACAGATACTGGATATTTCCTCTTCTTCTCAATAAGTATGATATTCATTATCATCGGAATCACGTTCTACATTTTCTATCAATTATTCGGTGTAAGTGTTGCATTAGAAGTGTTTATTTCATTCTCAATTCCCATTAGTCTATGTAACTCTGTGTTTTGATTTGTCTAATTATCTCACAAAAATTAGGAATTATGTAGCTGCTGGTTTGCTTATGGAAAGCGTTAGAATAATACTGACTCCATAACAAATGAATAGAAATAACATTAATCTGCTCTTCCAGTTTGATAATCAACTGAATGTTCATCATGGTTGCAGTGTTTGACAATTAGTATGCAACCCTACACTTCTCAGTTGAAAGTAACTGCACGAGAGGGAGAGCTGTTTGTCATTTTACGTTTTCGTGATGACATCGCATGTTGAAATGTCCTTCTAACATACAGCTGATAGAGTAGATGGGACTCATCTATCTAGAGGAAGGTATCATCTCTCATCAAAATGATAATTTAATTCCGCTCATTGTTACAGTCTGTTATAATGTGCATAAATTAGGTCTTTTTGATAGAAGAACACCTGAGGAAAATAGTTTCTCATCACTAATGCTGTCGCCTGATAAAACCGCATAAATGAAAGCGGCGTTTTCTCGATGGCTCATTTATTATCAAGAATCGTATGACTAATACAGACATATAGCAAAGTTCATTATTAACAGTTTTCTTATCAAACACACCGTATACGACCTTTAAAACAGTTCTTCATACTCTTCATTTTCTTATTTCAGTATCCATTCCATATACTATATGGCATCTTCATTGCCATTGGAATAGCTGTTGTGAGTCCCAATGAAAATTGTTTTACAGTGTTTATGTTGAAATGTTTCTGTGTGAGTCATATGTTTATGTCCACCGCTAGTTCTCATCATTGTCAGTTGAGGTGATTTATTTACCCAAATGTTCTCCACTTTACTAGTGGGTGAATACAAAAGAAAATTGGAAGGGCTCTCAGTGGTATCATCCTCAAGCTGTATAATCATATATACATACATAATATATATATATATACTGTATTTGTAGGGACGAAGAAAATGTTTCTGAGAGTGTGTCACTAAAGCTTTGAGTTTTAGGTTACAGTCAAGATATTCCGAACTGGATTATACAGAAACAATGATCAGGCGGTGGCTAAATTACAATTAAGTGAATAAATTGACAGACATGACATGATGGAGAATTGATATATATATATATATCATATATATTTAAAGCATAATTGAAAATATTGAGTAGAGTTCAGTTAAAATTGAAGGAAGGTCATTGAAAGATCTTTGTCATAGTGAGTGGAGGTGTGCTAATGTTAAAGGGGAAACATATAAATTTTTTTAAAGTACGACATGTCAAATACTCAGGAAATCAAATTCATTGTAATGTGAGGGAGTGACAAATCTTCTATGGCAATCCTGCATGAACTCTTGAGTAGATATTTTATTCTAGGCAGGCAACAAATGATTGAATAGTATCAGAGTGGTTCATTGTCTGAAGCTTCAATCTTCTGGTATCCAGTGTGAATTGAGATGTTGAATTACAAAAACACACAGTTAATTTATTACATCACACGACGTCAGAACAAGTAGTTAGGAGTATTTCGTCTAATCAGGAGGTTCACAGAGTCGTGTGAAAAATCTGTAAGAGTTAGGCTTGGCTTAACTTAGACCTAAAATAACCACTCTTACAAAACTTCTTCACCGCTTATGACCTTAATCGTACTCTGCCTAACGTGCAAGTACTAACGAACGGAACCAAGGTTAAAAGACTTGAGATGGCAAGTGTGACTGGAACAGAATTGTATTTACACAAAAGAGATATGGAATTTGATAAGAAATAAGAGGTTACACACTTATCTGCAGTCTTGACTGTGGTAGGCTCGGAGAGTGCGCTGGATGAAAGCACAACGAGAGAGCGAACCAAGAACGTACAAGAGTTTCACGAATCGAAAGAGGAAGTAGTGCTAAAGGTCAGGTGAGTCCGTTCAAACAAAAGTTCGAAGGTTCAATGTACACTACAGGTTATCCCCCCTTAGAAGGTTGGTGGGAAACCAGCAAGCTTCGATATATAAAAGCAGCAAGGTTGTGTACAATAACAGTGAATGGACAAGAAAACGTGAAGATAGTAATAAAATAGTTTTAAAAAAAATATATTGTGAAAGGAAAGAATGAAGGGAAAAAAATTAAGTCAATTTATGGGCACTATGTACACGATTATTGGTGTAAGACGGAATATAAGAAGAAATAACGCTGGTGTGATTTCAAGCTTCTGAGTTGTTTGGTTCTTTTTACATCGTTTATTTTATTTATTTATTTTTTTTGACTATTTTATCAATCACTAAGGAAATGTCCTCTACATATGTATTATTCGCTATCCACATTTTCATATGAGTTGAATCTATTCAGCCAAAACTTTTATGAAACTAACCTGAAATCCTTTTTGTAAATATTCATATTTACAGATGATATACTATTCTGCAGTGTGGTTAAAATATTCTCACGATAAATCAATGAATTCAACTGCGTTCAAAGCTTACATAATATCACTCGAGTTGCTGGGACTATTTCTCACATTTTCTAACCTATTCTACTCACAACAGATAATCGATTCGCAAACCACAACAACAAGGAATAAACTAAGCAAATATTGTGCCAAGTATACGAATCCTTCATTGTTATTGAGTAAATAAACGTGTGAAATTCCCAATATCAGTTGTTTTGGTTCCATTTCCTTCCACGAACTGTTTCATAAATGACCTTCGCATGAATGAGTTTGCAAATATTGTTTAATGTTACAGGCGATTTGATGATGGTGTCATATTTGTTAAAATTCTCACTTTACCAACCTCGAAGCCGATTCATTCACCAAAGTATACACCTAACTCCGTTACTTCTTATCATTACATTTCGTACACACTTGCTACATGCTACATTGATATTTGATCATAATGTTTGAGTTGAATCAGTATCAGAAGCGTGGAGGAACTCACAGTCTTGTGGATATTGGAATGACATATCATTCAGATTAGGACTAGTCACTGAATTGGCGACAAAACATACATGTTCAACTAATTGAAATGACGTGACATGCTGCCCTTCTTAGAATAAATTCTACTTAACGTCTTCATTGGAGCCAGAACAACATTCATTGACTTAATGTTGGTAAATCGCATTGTTTAGCAGACTTAAATGCTTCGTTGTTATATATCTGAAATTTACTCCGAATTTATGGATTACCAGAAGTGCACAGGAAAGACATAACTCTTCGACGCATTCTCAATATGAACGATTCACCTTATCATCTCCCTGCACAATGGCTAGAAGACGTACTACAACCGGTCAGAAGGCGAATTTCCTGCCACTCACTCAGACATTCTTTCAACTTTGTCAACTCCATTGAAGACGTCAATGTTTCCATTCAAACCATGTTCTCAATAGATGTGGTATAACTGTTTAGAAACGTCCCAATAAACGCAAGAATAGGCTGTTAATGTGAAAATAGTGACTCAAAGGAGATGAACATTGGTATGCGCACTGAATATTTGAAGGAACTTCTATTGAGATGCACTTTAAACGTCCAGTTCTCTTTCAGTAACGAAATATATCGACAAAATGATGTAATAGCTATGTGCTCATCAATTGGTCCGTTGCTCGAAGAATTTTTCATTTCGAAACTTGAAAACACGCATTTAAAGTGAAGGACGGACAACTTTGGATTAGACAGGAGATCCGTGGACGACAATTTGATTATCTCCAACAATGCCAAGTATTCAGATAACACCGTGGACTTCTTCAATAGCTGCTCTCGAGCATTTCAGTTCACACTAGAGAAGGAATCCGACACAAAAGGTATATTTTCTGGACGTCCAATTAACAAGCTCGGTGTATCAATTTGGTCTACTCTGGTTCCGAAACGTTGCAGCCCCTGTAGATGAAATAATGAAATAAAATAAAAATACACAAATCAGAAGTTCCGTTACGTCCAGTAGTGGATTTTACTAATTCTACAACATACAAACTCTCTAAATACATTTATCGAATACTTAGCCCATATGAAATGAAAGTGGAGCATGGAGTGAAGAATTCATATGAATTTAAGAGAAAAATAAGCTTGACTCATATTGAAGAAGATGAAGTAATGGCAAGTTTCGATATTTATTCATTATTCACGAATGTTCCCGTTAATGATTCTCTAAGTATTATTTATAACTTACTTTGTTCTGACGACGAACTCAGTGGTCGTTGTCCTTTAAATCCAGACGAAATTATGAAGGCATTAGAATTGTGTCTTCGATCCACGTTATTTACGTTTAGGGGGTTCTTTACCGTCAAACAGGAGGCATTGCTATGGGATCACCAGTATCTCCGCTAGACGCCAATCTGCTTATGCAATAATTAGAAACAAATGCAGTTATGAGATGCCCTAGTCCCCTAAAGATGTGGTTCAGATACGTAGATGATACCTTCGTCATAATCAAACGTAGTTTGTTAGATGAACTTTCTCACTTAATAAACAATATGTCAGAAACTATCAAGATCTCCAAAGAGGTTGAATCCGATGAGAATGAGTTGGCATTTCTGGACTAATAAGTAAAAAGATAATTAAATGGCAGATTTCAAATAAACATTTTCAGAAAGCCGACAAATTCGGATAGATACCTAGACTATTATTCAGCTCACCCATTTACCACCAAAGTAACTGTGGCCAAGAATCTGATCAACAGAGCCAAACGTCTAGTTACTGAGGAGGAAGATATTAGCAAGGAACTAAAATTGCTTCAATCCACTCTTGAATCAAATAATTATCCTAAAGACTTCGCAAAAAGATATTTAAAATGTGAAGATAAGGATGAATCGAAACCTGATGCTAAGAAGTGGGTTAGTACAGCGGTGATTCCTTACCACAAAGAAACATCCGATGAAATAAAGCGAATCCTTAACGATCATAACATAAGAGTGTATTTTCGTGCAACTAACACCTTACGCTCATTACTGGTGAAGGTTAAGGATAAAATAGAACAAGAAAACCAGCAGAATTGCGTATACCAGATCAATTGTGGGGATTGTTACGCCGTATATGTAGGAGAAACTTCCAGACAGGTAAATGTAAGATTGAAAGAGCATAAACAATGTGTGAAGGTGGTTCCAAAGACCTCTGCAGACTTGAAGAAGCTAGAAAACAACTCAGCGATTGCACTGCATTCGATAGAAACGGGACACAAAATCGACTTTGATAAGACTAAGGTTTTACAGAAAGGTTTTGGCTCATATAAAGAAAGACTGACTGCAGAAGCCCTACATATATGGGTGAATCCCAACAGTTTGAACAGACGTGAAGGTGTGATGTTATCTGATGCATGGCAAATCCTGACTAATAAATAAAATTGGATAAGTATCAACAACTAGTCACACTTGGTCAAATTCCCGATTATCTACGCCTTCTTGTGGAGAGAATAACAAAATTTTTATGACTGTTCACCCACACACACATACACACACCATTGTATACTGCATATACACATATATTTTAACAAAATATAGACTAAGATTATAGGTTTCCAGGCCGTAGGCGGCGAGTCAGATTGATTCATTATAAATTATTTCAATTAATCCCAGCGTGTTAAGAAAATCAAAACAAGATTTTTCTAAACGTTTCGCTGTGTAAGCCACAGCTTCTTCAGCAGATCTATAATGAAAAGTAGACTAATTTTGAAAATCTGAGGTCAAATTTTGATCACAGTTCATACAATTTTGTTTATTTTACATGTTGATGCTTGTTTCATGGCTCATGATTGGACAAAGTTTCAAAAACAAGAGATGTTCCTTTTTATATATAAACCTCCGTTATGTTAATTTTGAGCAATTTCCCTGAAGAAGTTCGGACCAGATTGCCGAACACAAGAAACGTTGGAATTAATCATTTCAATTTCGCTGAGATTTTACAAATATAATTTTATAAATGAACTTTGTTTAGTATGCCGATGATCTAACTATTTCAGTGTCTGTTAACTCCCAGCTAGACTGTACTAAGATGAACAGCTTTCTATCAGGAATTAGCAAATGGTCTTCGTCTAACTGCCTTAAACTAAATCCGTCCAAATGACAGACTGTCAATTTCAGTTTCCGATGTAAAAGAAAGTTAAATGAAGCCGTTGATTCCTATGACTGTTGCGAAATTGATGATAGTGATATAGAAACCAAGTCTGAAGTTAAGTATCTTGGATTAATTCTTTCTTCTGACCTATCCTGGTCCTCCCATGTCTTAGCGATTTTTAAAAGAATATTTCGTCTGACTTTCTACATTAAGAAGTTAAGGCACTCAGGCATAACTCAACCACTCCTCTTACAGTTTGTCAACTCGTGCATCTTACCTATTCTTCTTTATTGTTCACCTTTATTCTTTCATTAAAAAAATTATTTCATACTTGATAGAACGCTGAAGACTGTCAGTAGGGCGAGTGGTATTCCATTGGGCCATACTGTTGACATTGTCATTGACAGGCACTTGATGTCATGCAAAAATTCGCTAAAGGAATTTTGTCAGACTGTGAGCATCCACTTTACCCACAGTTCCAGCCTTGTGTCTCCTCAGGTAAAACAAGAAGTCTTTTCAGAAGACTTTATGCACGTATGTCTAAGTATAAAAATTCCACTAAACCATATTTGGCACGTACTTTATGTGATGAAAATAGTGTTAGTCATGAAATAACTAACTTTCTTTGCACTATTAAATAAACCATTTCCTACACCCTTACAACATCAACCTTTATTGTTACTGTACTTCTTATATTTATAATCCTCTCAGGTTTTTGTTTTTATTTGTTTATATTTTCACCTCTTACCTCTTCATTAATTTCATGTATGTGTTATAACTGTTAATTTTATACTTCCCCTCACCTTGCTGTATCAACAGAACATTAGTTTCAATAATCTATAACATGCTAAAATTTTCAAACTGAATCGACAATGCTGTTTGAAACAAACTCACTGTTGTTATTATTATTATTATTAATATTCTCAATTCGCCCTTCGAATACTTTTGACTTTATGTTTAAAACGTGGACAAATTCCTTTAATTTTTAATTTTATATATATTTTGAGTAAATCAGATGCAATATTGTGACAAATGCTGAGAATTCCATTCTGTATTATAAGTACTGTTTTGGGAATAAAGTAGATTATTATTATTATTTTTCTTTTTGAATCTATCACACTTCTACTCCATATGACAAGGGTCTTGACTTCACCTTCTTTTATTCTCAATTGAAATCTACTATATCCTATCAATTATGTCAAGTCCCTGAGTTTACTTACTTAGTTTAAATTAAGTCATCACCTGATCAGTGTTTCTGTATAATCCAATAATGAATACCTTCATTGTCATCTAAAACTCAAAGCTATAGTGACACAGCCTTAGAAACATTCCCTTCGTCGCTACGAATATAATATATACATATATGAGTACGCAACTTGAGGATGATACCACTGAGAGCCCTTCCAATTTTCATTGGTATTCACAGACTAGAAAAGCGGAAAACAATTGGGTACACAATCACCTCAACTGACAATGATCAGAACTAGCGATGGACACATAGAAACGTTTCAACACTACCACTGTTAAACATTTTTCATTGGGACTCACAACAGCAATTCCGGTGGAAAGAAAGATGGCAGTCCTTCCCCGATTCTATGGTACACTCAAAATATACAAACCAAATATCTCGTTACGACCGATTGTATCACTCCAGGAAACTCCAACATACAATTTATACAAAGAATTATACAGAAAACTCGAACACCTAACGGATTCCTGCGATCACTCCATCAATTCAGCTAACCGATTTCTACAGACCATCGAAGGCATTCAAATAGATGATCAAGAAATAATGGTGTCCTTCAATGTCACAGCATTATATTCCTCAGTTGGACAGAAACTAGCAAAAGAGACCACGGAGTAATTGCTCAGCAACGACGAATACCTCCCAAAACAATCAAAAATGCAACACACAAGCTGGATGCAGTGCATGAACCTATGCCAAACAATGTACTTCCAACTCAACGGCCAAATATATGAACAAGTCAAAGGAACATCCATGGGATCTTCAGTATCAGGTTTGTTTGCAGAAGCAGTGATGCAAAGGCTCGAAAACATAATCCTACTGAAGATCAAACACAAAATTTGCATACGGTACAAAGACGACACATTTGTAATCATAAAAAGAAGCGAGTTAGATAAAAGTCACAACTCAATAAACAACGTCATCAACGACATCAAATTCACATAAGAAGAGGATTCCGAGAGCAAAATCCCATTATGCGGACGTCTTAGTCAAGCGAACAACCACAGTGGGACTAGAAACTCAAGTTTATAGAAGATCAACTCACACGAACCAAATAATCAATTACAACGGCAACAATCCAATAAAACACAAAAAGGACTGTATGCAAACACTATTCAAGAGGGCCAGCCAGAATTCACTGAAACCCCTCCCACCTTGAGGAGAATTAAAGAAAGATATTTCATAGACGTCTTCCAAAAGAATGAATATCCACGGAATTTGATCAAAAGACATATAGCCTCAAGCCAACCTACCAAATCAAAGACTCCCGAGGAAAACACAACGAAAATCGCCCAACAATATATGAAAGACATCTCAGAATTCACTGCAAGACCCTTCAACGTTTAGGAATTGATGTCGCATACAAACCAACAAAATCATCTCACTCATTTCTATGTCAACCAATAGACTGAACAGATAAACAAGATAAAACCAATATCATCTACAAAATAAACTGTCATAACTGAGAAAAACACTACGTTGACCAAAGTGGACGTCCCCTTCGTTTTCGTATCCATGATCATAAACTAGCCGTCAAAAGACATGACATCCACTCCCTCGTATCACCACATACAGACAACCACGAACATCAGTTCGACTGGGATAACGTTCAAATATTAGACAGAGAAAACACCAAGAATGCTAGAGAATTCTTAGAAGGCTCCTTGGTATTCCAGTGAGTCGTCAATCAATAGACACATTGAAATAGACAAAATTTAGCAATCGATTAGAAGGGAATCTCACACACGAAAAGTCAAAGTTCAAGTCATGGAAACAGTGAGTTCCAATACAGCAGCCTAGAGGGTGTGAAAGCACGCAAAAACAACTAATCGAGTTCAAGGTCACCACGAGAGATGACTAATAAACTCGTGGAGAAATGTGAAAGCTCAATTCAATTAAATCGAAGTATGCGCTGAAGATATTGTCTAGTAGGGCGGTGAAAGCTTCTCAAGTAAACTATCCAGCTCAGAGAACACAACCGAATCAGCAAGAATGAATCAGTTTGTCTTAAGGTCACTAATTCTTTCAATTCATTATCAGTACTCTTTTCAACAATCATTTAACACATACTATCAGTGTGAATTGCTCCAAACCATGACAGTTTCGAGAATATCAGTAAGAACATTTGACAACGAAGCATAATCATATACTCTTCGCAGCTGTATCACGTTCAAAAGTTTACGCGGAATAGCTAAACTGCACAAATAATTGACAGCTTGGAACTCGATTCCAGCATTTAACTTGAGCTTAAAATCCCACAAGTGTGGAATTCCTCAATCACTTATAATATGCGTTATTCTACATTTACACTTGAATGAATAAAATTCTTTCCAATGAGAAAATAATTACACCTTCAAATATCTTATTAAAGACACAGATTGAAGGATTTTAGTTCGTTGCTGTGAAAAGACACACCAGTCACTGAATATCAGATAAACGATCGAGTGAATAAGCCTATGAAGTTTATTTTGAATCTATGGAATATTAGTGTTCTCAGAATCTATGAAAATCATGCAATTAACATCTAGAGTTGAAAATGATGCATGCAATGTGAGCACAATGTAATAACCTCTCCACTTGATTAAGCCTCATAATTTTTAATAATGCATAACAAAGATTGTCCGCAACCTCCAAATAAATGCCAAGCATACGTGCAAGACAAAACCAATGCAGCTGAAACAGGCAATTAAGAGGTAATATCAGTGTATTCACCAACATCAACAATTAAGCAATTTGTCTTAAGACCACTAAGCCTGACAGAATTCACTATTATTAAGCTTTTGAATAATTGGTTAATTGGCACCGTCAGTATCTCCACACTGTGAAAAGACGGATCAGTCATGTAACATCAGATAAACGGTTAAATGAATAAGTCTGTGAAGTCTAGTTAAATCTATGGAATGTAAATCTTCTCAAAATCTATTGAAATCATCCAATCAACTTGTCTGTCACTTAAGCAGATTTGAGTATGAAGACTGCAATGTTAGCACAGTGTGATGTCATCTCCACTAATTTAAGACTCATAATTTTTTAATAACAGATCACAATAAGTTTGCTTTCTACCTATCCCCTTATCTCTTATGAATTGTGTGCCTTAATATTGAACTAAAAAAATGTATAATGAGAGACTCACCCGCATACAATCACTGTATACCAGAGTGGTGTTGGTAGCTGGTTCGGATCAGCTTGGCTGTTGTTGAAAGGAAAATTGATAAAGGAAACTATCATCACACCTATGAGAGTCCGTTAAATCAGAGGACATGAAACATGTCATTTGAAAGCACTGTTCGACTGCCTCGTTAATGTGGAAATGAATGAATGCATGAATATATTCGACGTTTTTCTGACAAGAGGAATATCTGCAGATGAAATATGTCATCCGAAAACATTTTATGCAACCTGAAGTGTCCTACCGATAATCATAACGAAACTTTGATACAAACGTTGAACAGAGACATCACTGTGAGTAACAGATTTATGCACATGTGCATTTCATACAAACGGAATCCATTATTCAGCCTCAAAATTGATCATCCACTGAGAAATATAAATATTGGAGTGAGGTAAGTATCCTTCATTACTATCGCATCATTAGTCATCCACCTACGACTAGTGAATCAATTCACACAACATCGTGTTGATTTCGATATTCAAATTCTAAGATCCACCGATGTTGCCTACCAGTGAAATGTTATAACACTGTTAGCATGAAAATCAAACGCATAAACTCACAGTCTCCTGTCTGAAAATTTCGTCGATATTTTCATATGTGCTCTATTTATTTCACTGTTAACACTTAACTGACCTCATACTCTGATCAAATACTCGAGAGTGATCTTTGTTTTATGTGCGTCTTCATTGATCAGTCTTATTGTAGGTCAATCAGCGCTCGTGTGAATAACACCACCAATATTCGTTTGTGTGTTGCAGACTTCTGAAACGTCGTGAGAGGTGGAAGAGCACGAAGTGCAATTGAATATACTTAGAAAATCACCTGATTCTCGCTACTTCTGATAAGAACAAAATACACAAGGAGTGTCAGTGTTCACATATAGTCATATCTATGAGAAAATGTCTATCTGTATTAGATCGAACATTCAGCATGGAATCACATGTGACATAGAAATTCTCTATCTTAACTCATATTTTCATCATCTCAAAATAATTCCTGCTCTCAATGACAATCAAGTTGTTCTGAGAAGGGGATGTTTCATTTACCTTAGGTATACTATCACATCTATCTATGTGCGGCTGTTTTCACAAAGGGGGTAATCGTTAAAGTGAACAGTTGCAATTTGCACAGTTAAAACACTAATCCAATCTATCAAACTTCTGAAGATCCCACAGGATTTGTGTTCGGTTACTGTACAAAATCTTTATATGATTCATAGTTCGAAGCTTCATCTATAGATTCAAACTTCAGTGATTTTAATTTCAGTATCAACAAACTGCATACTCACGTAGAATTTGAAACGGTAATCAGCCATACGGAGGATTATATTATTTGATTGGAATTGTAAATGTCAGTAGCCTTATACCAGTAGGCTAAACATTATACTTGCTGGATTAATTTTTAGGAAAATACCTCCTGAACGGAGTTATCACAAGTTATATACTTATTTGCATGTTTCAACTAACTGTGTAAGTATAATCCGCTTATTTCCTTGAAGGTGCCTCAAAGGTGATATACCGTATATTGCTGTTCTGACACTTGCATGTCATATGTTGTCTTGGTCGTTATTACTTGGTTTTGTTCCTATTTAATCTCTAATTTTATGCGTCGTATTGTGGTTGTGTGATGGCATCGATAATGTGTTGTTTTACGACTTCATTTTATCGGAGTGAATCAAGGTTATTCTGACCTTGGTCTGTGTATAGAAATTACTTGTGCGTGATTCTTATGGAGAGAGATTTTGATTCCCTCCCACCCGCTGAGGAATATTTCATTAAATTTTGTGTTACTTCTAACGGTGTTATTTTGTTAGATATTATTTTTCTGCATAACATTTTCTTTAACATTATTTCGACTGCGTAGCTTCCTCACGTCAATGCTGAGGTTATATCCATTTTTTGATGTGAATACAAAAATTACTTAGGAGAACCACACAGATTCAACAATGAATGGTCGTTGTTTTAGTGCTCTTGGAGCGTTTTGTAACTGTGCTTGCTGAAGGAAGTTTTGGTCAGCCACACAGTAAGACGGTCTCCTGCGTTCAGACCACTACGACTCGCTTCTGTGCGTCATAAGATGGACAAGACAAAGATCAGAAATTCGTATTCGGCAGAATTATTTGTATTTTATGCGTGCAATAAATAGAAACGCACAGTAATGAACACTTAAACAATACAATAATGGAAATAGTCATTCATCACATGGTCCACACGTCAAATGACTTCCAGCATGTTCATAAGGAACCATGAATTAGCCTGCAAGACTCTCAGCTCTTTGAACGGATTCTGTATTAATATTTCCTACTAAAACATTCACATATATTTCGAAATTACTTCATTTATTTTCTCCTGATACAAATGTCTATTGGGAACATGATGATGTCTGAGCTCAAAATGATTAAGTGTTGCGATCGTGCTAGTACACTTACCACATGAGTTTCCGTTGTCCTTGTGAGCTTCTCCTACGTCACCTTGCACAGCTTGTTCAACGAGCGGTATCTGATCAATAATTACATAGTGATTTCCAAGACAGTTCAACTTCACAATTGGTTTACCACGTCCACTCTTTATATCCAACACAAAGCACGAAGAGCAACTTGAAAAATCAATTTTTTTAAAATTTCATATGACGTTCGCTACTTTTGGTAAGAGCGAGACACAAACTAATTGTCTATGTACATACGTCGTAGCATCCATTCGTCTATGTGGGCCTACATAATGGTGACGACTTAAGGTCAATCAATGTGCAAATTACATCGAATTTCTCTTTCTTAAGTCAAATTCCCATTATCTCAGAATATTTTACCCTTCGTAAATCAAAAGTTCACTTTACTTCTGATGACTTATTGATGTCATTCTGCAGTATATTGAGTAGTACGTGTTTATCATTGAAGTTATTGGAAACCATGAAAAACTACAAAGTATGAATAATCGATGTGGAAAACTGACTGATAGAATTCAGTCTCCACCAAACATATATATATATAGAGAGAGACAGTTTATCTCTTGATGTTTCTGTTACCAGACCTGCTGGGATATACATTACTCAAGAGGGTTGTGTGAAGTTTGTTTAGTTATATATTGACTGTATCCATAGAGAAGATTTCTCCAGATAATCAACTACTGAAATTAGTGTTCTGCAATTTGAAGGTTGGTTTTCAGTGAGTCGACGACTTCAACGTGCCATCCTGTCTTCTGCCTAGAGTAACATCAAAGAAGTGAAATGTGGAGTTCAACTTGTCTTCGGAATTTAAGAGCATAGGCAGGTGAGAAACATTTAATTTTCTGAGAAGTACAGCGACTGATCTGTTATCATCATATTTAGTATAGGTGTCGTCCATATATCTGTTATACATATACAGACTCTGTGTTTCTCTGGGAACGTAAAAGAATCGAAAAAAAATTTTCTGTGGAACAGCAGAATCTTTTGAAATTAGATGATATGTAGTTGGTATGATAATCTTACGACAGATGATCAAAATCAGTAATATCTTGAAGGCATAGACAACGATAAACATGATCTACTCAGCGTCGGTAAATGCATGAAATCATTCAAATCACTCAAAAATCTTCATCGGTAATAACACGTAAATAAATAATGCGATAAGACTTTGGAATGATTGACAAGTAGTTAACATTGCGTCAACAATGGTTTCCCTAATCCGATTATTTTCATTTTATGATACAGATAATATTGTACTTCGAAAACATTGTAGAGTAAACAGTCGTTGAAGATGATGCCAAAGAAATACAGTTGGATGAAGTACAACTTCTTGCACTGATACTCTAGTAAACCATCAAACAACACATACAGCGATAATGAGTTACTTGGTTCCTTAACTGAATTTTGAACAAAGTAGAATTTAAAGACCCGCGTTACTATGCTTGTTTGACACACAAATTATCCGTGCGATTCTTCTTAACCTTATTATAAGATGGTTGGAGCCAATCGGCAGGAAGCCTTCCACCTACTTTTCGGGCTAGATTGCAACGGTCAGCAAGGTATATCGGCTACCCCGAAGGAACTCATGTATTTTTTGAGACCCAAACTCGCGTCCCCCAGTGCTACCAGCAGTCAGAGACGTTACCACTGAGCTATTCCGACTGGTGATTGACCTGTACAGAATATTTCTGATTGGACGTCAGTCAGTAACCAGTGTAATGTGTCGAATCCTTTTTTTTTGGTGAAGACTGAATTCCGTCAGTCAAGCGTCTTCATCTTCAGTCAATCTTCTTAACATTCCACCACTTCATTCACATAAAAATACTCACTAAATTAACGAATCACTCACTTGTGTATTACCTTCTAGTGATTATCATTCACTTTCCTTAGTTTCTCGTATCACACACTTACAGAGTTCGTCGATGCATTCACATGATTTTTCTCTTCATCTAGTGGACATCATATAACATCGAAATCAGTATGTTTCTCAACTCATATGGGCAAAATATTTGATGAGAATTTCAAATAAAAAACATGCATGTGTATATGACCACCGAATTAAAACACTTTCTTCGATTACAATACACCTACTAGTTTCTATGGCAAATATGGTCTCTCTGCTCACCACTCACAGCTCCTTACAATTAGTAAAGTGTCGACTTTTGGTGACAATGTTTCATGGAATAAATTTTTAGGCCCGAACGACCAATAAAAGCTTAATTAGAGCTATAAGCAATGATAATCAATATCATCATTTATAATAAAACTTAATTATGTTTGATATATTACCAGATAACATGATCATAAACAGTGGAAGCTCATTTTAATTTGAAGAGCATCCCTGAATTCTCTTTTAGCCATCTGAGTTGATGATATTTGAAATACTTCGTGAATGTAATTTCAGTGATGAAGGAATGTAGAGGCTTGTAATGTGTGATAAACTATCAGGGTATGCAGTTGGCTAAATCTCAAGAATTATCATGCCATGCCATCACGAGAGCATGTGCTGGTGAATTGCGTCGTGTCAGATTAGAGATATGATTTTATTGATGCAGATATCTACACATATTGAATATTACTCAAAATATCCATGAAGTAAAGATGTACCTGTCCACATGAATGCTCGTAGTACGAATTACGTGTAATTTCGATTTTCTTAAGCCAATGAAGTTGTCTAAATCACAAGTTCTTATTAAACTCAATAATCAAAATCAAATATACATTTGGGATCTACAATGTGTGTACCTAGACCGTTTCTGAGAAATAATTAAACCTGGAAGCTTACTGTAACAGTGTCATTTGTGGGGTGGGGTGCAATGATTGACGCTAAGTTTAATGAGATCGGGATTTCTGGGTCTCATGACAGAAGTCAGTAAATAGAATTAACCGTTTATTTTTTCGGGAACCACGAAGAGTTGAAAATTGACAGATTATCAGCTGCGCTTATTCCAACTCACTAGTTGGGAATAGTTCCGCTTTTAGCCAGAATAACATAGCAAATGTCATGAATAGTCCCACCATCTCGATGAATTCAAGGAAGACCACAAATAACACTGAGTGGATTGTTTTATCAGGAGAATATTTCAACCACACTGTAGATAAGTAAATGACCTGCAATTTCAAAAGACAAAAGTGTGAGCATTCTTCAAAACATTTCATGTCAGTGTCATAGATGCTTGTGGCGATTAGATGTGAATCATTAGAAAATGTAGTTAATGAGTATTATTTTATAGTGAAAACTTTAGTTATTGATTGATTTCTCATGACAAACTGTTAATCCTCTGACTGATTGCAATATTCCTGCAACATTTTTAAGATATCATTCAATATTGTGTTTAATCATTGTGAATTTGAAATTAATCGTCTGTAAAATTGGAAAACTACTGAGTAAAGACAAACAGTTGGCAATGATGAGATGCATTAATAGACAAAATCACATCGCTAACACATAGAAAATTTCCAACCTGACCCCTTTCAAATATGTTTCACTGCAACTCACAAGACTTGTTCCAATTCCGAGACATAGTCCGCATAATATGTCGAATGGAAACTGAAATGAGAGAAGGAAGAGTAAGAAGCAAACATTGAGAGGTTGCAAACAGTGTGTTCGATAAGATAAAGATTACTAATGAACTTTGTTTTATGAATATAGTTATTTTGTAGTGCTTGACAATTGGGTATTCTCCACAAAAGTGTTATTTGCGATTTATGTCATTACATCAGTCCACAATATCGGTGACAATAAATTGTTTTCCTTAGTTATTCTTCTAATGTTTACAACCAATTTTTGCTTATTGCCACAGACGACAACAAATAGCGGAATGAAATGACCATTTGGATGGAGCATGATACATAGGTAGAGTCGAATAATTGAAACACACTGGATGTAACGAAGACATATTGATATGCAATACCAAAACAGAAACACAAGTGAATACAGCCCTTTCTCTAAGGTAGCGAGTTTTGATTGGGAAGTATGGAGTCGCATAAAAGTGTTTGCACTCTGGAATAGTGATAACCGCATAGTCGATTTTTAAACATAAATATATGGCAAGGGTAATTTCTGTTGACATATTATCTAGCCAGCGTAAGCACGACTGATCGTTAGACAATATAAGTCTTGCGAAATTCGCAGGTATATTTATTCATGGTATAATATAAAATGAGGAAAATCGAGTGCAACATTCACACTCTAGATAAGCCACTTACACCATATTTTTGAAAAAGAATGAAGAAGATAATTCCAATGACGAAAAGTACCATAGGCAGTGCGAAGAATAACACATACCCCTTGTCTGTGAATTGTTTTGATCTGAAACCTAGAAAAATCGCTGTTCCTCCTGCGAGGAATGTTAAAACGAGAGAAACCAAGCTGTATATTGGGCCAATTTGATAACAAAATATGAAAGCAAGGGCTGTCCATGGAAGGAACTATAGAAGGAGAATTACAAAATATCAGTGAATTTCACAAATTATGGGCAGATTGAAAAACTTATGATTTATATGTTCACACCACACCGATCACATTTATTCACTTCATGATATTTCATCACTGGCAGAGATCCTGAGATCATCAATTATTTGATAAGCAAACGATGTACGCTTTTTCTCATCTAAATTGCATTCGGTGATTGAGAAACTAATGTGAAGGCTGTTTTCAGGTCAGTAAGCAGCCATCTGAACTGAAACTCGCATGACTTTCAATTCATAATTATTATTTATCAAGGTGTTAGTAAACTTGAGATGTTACTTTTCGTATTGTCAGGTGTTCTTTCCGCCAGTCGCTTCATTATCAAATCGCTTTGTGTATTTTCATCGCTTACTCAATACAATTTCTATATTTTTGGCATTTTAGGTCCATTATAGGACAAGGAAGTCTTAGTAGTGGTTTCATCAATATTCTCATTTACGCGTAGTCAGTTTAGTGATAAATACCAATCTTGTTCGTCAAATTCCATATTAACCACCAACTACCAAGATGATTTGCCTTTTCTGTGATCAGTGTTGTCTTTTTCTGTCTGATCGTTTCCTCACTGGTGACTGTGAAGTACATCAGTTTCATTTTCTGTTAAATTTATAACTAATTTGAAGGAGATAAGGATGACACTCAAGGTTTTCAATAACTGAATTCAACCAGTTCAGGTCTACTCATAATTGAATATCCAGGGTGAGATTATTTAGGGAAAAGTAACTTTTCGTGTGGTACAGAGTGTTAGTCTTCTATCACAAACTAATTTGAATGTAAAGTGAGCAGTGAAAATCACCCAGTCAAAGAACTTACCATGTTAGAAACATTTTCTAAATTCTGAACTTACTGCTAATGCCAGTGAAAAGATATAAATTCTGTAATGTTTTCGTAACTTCCTGGAGATCAGTATGGATATGGTCATGATGACACCAATGATGCTGAAGAGAATAGTGATGGAAAGTAATATGAGTGTTTTCATCAACAACAGCCTGAAATTATTTTATGATCAGAATAATAGATCTGACAGAATTAGTTGTTAACAGCCTTTTCACGTATCATTAAATCGACGCAGTCAGTGTGACATTATCTGTCACTCGACAGTTACAAATGATTTCAAACAAAGTAATAATCCATGGAGCATCCGTTTTACTTCATGGATTTCTTATCAACTTCTTGCAGCCTTCAGTTCATTGAAGCCGGAATGTGTAACAGTAATTGCAAACGATCATGTATACATAGATGAATTAAAATGTTTAGTTAGTCAATAATGGAAATGTTGCTTTTCTGTTCTGTGTAATGTGACTGGAGTCTATTGAACAAAACTACAATTGTAGCAATCAGATATTGAAGTACATAAAATATGGGGTTGCGTAAATCACTAGAAAACTGTCAGTTAACAAAGAAAATATGGAAGAAATATGCTGTGAGTTAATTTCATTCATTTAGATATCAAATATGTGGGACGTATCGTTTATAAATTTTGCTAGTGAGCAAGAGCGAAATTGAATGGCTCATTGTTACCATGGTAGGATAATGCACTTGGTACGGATCCGATCCCATGCCAATGCAGTCCCAAACCTCGCCTGGACGGCAGTCACCTATGAGAAGAATAAAGGTTTGGTATGGGGTTCGCAATGTCATCCCAACTGAAAATTCTAAACTTAAGCTTGAAGCCCCATGTTCCACACAGGACACAAAGAAATGGAAAGGAGATGACATAATAATTTATGGGCAAAATTCGATTTATTAATTTAGAGAATGATTTACTACCGCTTCATTTGCAATACATAAAAAAGAATTTAATGGTTTCATGGATATGACCACTGAGAGTTAGACGAGGCTTGTTTTTGTATTATTTCGAAGGAGTTTGAAATGTCCAGCTGGTGTTCTGTGTCGACCAGGTGTCTAATAGTATGTCGCTCAAACTTCAAGCACCACTAACTACAACACATGAAGGAGGCAATTTTGTGTTTAGAATGCATATATTTATGAAGAAATGCATAAAACTGTGGAAAAGTGTTACACAGGATACCTTCCTCTCACATGTGATAAAAGTAGCTCTCAGTTTTAGGTTGGAGTATCTACCGAGTATAATTCCATTGTGGATAAAACGTATTTTGATAAAGTCTCACAATGTTATGCAGTAATATTTAGTGGGTAATAAACTGTTCTCGAAACGTCATCACTAAATATTACTGTGTAATACAGTGAGACTTCATCAAAATAAATGTCACCCATAATGGAATTATACTCTACCACAGTGCACAAGTACTGTTCTTACATCAACAGAGTAATTTAACCACATTCTACGCATTTAATTATTTAGGTCTTCTAACCGTAACAATAACTCTAATTTCTCCTAAACCTAACTCTAACGTGAAAACATCTCTAAACTAACTGTAATCTAACTCGAACCAACCTTATTGTCACCTTTAATAGGTTAACCTAACGCTAACTTGTCCTTGGCTTGAAGCGAAACTTGATCTTTCTCAAACCTAAGCTGAAACTCCCCAGATATCCCATTTAATAGCATACCACTTCGACGAGCATATTTTATTGATGGTGACAACATTATTTGCCAGGTTTCACTAACTTGCTCAGTGAGCATTTCAAGGTCATTGGTGCGGTCCCACTCCACTGGTAGTTAGTAGTGCTTAAAGTTCAACTTGGTCCAGTTTACCTACTTACAGTCATGCACTTTACGATGTGTGTTCCGAAAATCTTAGATGGGTCTTTCTTTCTGCTCGTTGAATATGTTTAATTTGGCTGTTGTACGTCGATTGAAATGCATAGTTGGAATTACCAACTGAATTGCATATGTCGCCTCTCCATTGACTTAAGCAACGTGTTATTTGGTGCACAGAAATCACTTCAGGTTGCTGCATTGTTATCACTTTGCAAAAATTTATTCAGGCGGGATTCGCATATGAAAATTCTGAATATGTGTGGGAGAATATTCGACAACCGAGGGGCATCGAACGCCTTCACCGTTATATAGTTTATAGAGCGATGTCAACGAATATATTCTAATCTCAATCATTGAACACTAAATGGAATACTGAGCAGATAATGTTGATAAGCTCATAGCGACTCAGTAATCTCACATTCATTGGAGTAATACAGTCAGTTTGTTTGCCAATGTAGCAGATTCAAATTATATCGGTGCAATGTGAGCAGAGTGAAAAGCCACAACCCACTGAATAAATAAATCCAGGGGAAAATAAATTACTCTTGACTTACCAACATATAGCCACTGCAATCAATAGTGAGTGTGACGAAAAGCTGCTTCTGTTGTTGTTGGAAGTAAAATGGATGAGATGAAATATAATCTTACGTTGCACTATTCATCTTGTCCAATGTTGTTGACTGCTGCATCGGCGCAAAAATATTGACTGTGTTGTTAGTCTGAAAATGAATTAATAAATTCGACTTCTCCCAGACAAGTATTTGCAGTCACAGAGTAAAGAACACTTGCAGATAAATCACAATGCAATTCAAATTACTTGACACATGAACATTTTACACAACATGAAACTTTCTACAAAACATCATAGTGGAGCTTTGACGGAAACAAGGAGAATAGGACATAAATGAATGTTACGGATTTGTGGAAACCATATTTAGAACTGAAAATTACTGCTTTGCTGGGAATTAGCATAGAAGCGGTAGGCAACTACGAGATATCTGTGAGAGAATGTAGAATGTATAGGGACTCTTCAAGTTGTTGAATGGAGAGTCAATAACCCATTGCAGTCAGTCAAGCAGAAGACAATGACGAACACACTGAGGGAGTGGCTATCATCATGTCACTAACAGCATCGATGGCTCTCATGCAGTTGGAAGCAATCTGTTTGAGGATAATGACACAAGGATTTGATTCAAAAGGAAGGAATTTACAATTATCCAATGCTACGTACAATCTTACTAACAACGTGAATCAAGAGAAGAAGGAAGGCAACTGCAAAATGTAGTAGACAACGCACCACATGGCAACATAGAAATTCTAATAGGTGATGTGAATGGCAGTCAAACTATGAGCAAGTAACACAGGAAAATAATTCGTCATACACTCTTCATTCACTTCTGTGCATTGAATAATTTGGTGATTGGCGGTGGTGTGTACAAGGGCGAAGAAATACAGAAGGCGAAATGGCTTTCATCAGATAGACATTACCAAAATTTAGATAAACTCTATCTCAGTCTCGATAGATTGTAAACGCAGTCTCCTGAACACATGAAGATCTACGGAAAGAAATCATGAAGTTGGTAAAAAAGGATAGTAAACAAGACAGGACCACAGATGAGCATGGGAGATTTAGAGATAATGAAGAAGTCTAACCAGCAATGGCAAGCATCAATCACTGTCAACCAGAGAAATCAGCTGTTTCGCTTATCCAGGCGGCATCGTTTGATCTACGAGAGACATGGAGGAGGATTTTAAAGCCGACCAGGATCTGGAAAGCAAGACAGACATTCCATAATCTCAAATCTGTGTGGAAATCTGAAGTCCTCAGTATGAGGAACAAGACTGTGATTTTCAACACTGATATCATTTCAGTGATTGCTTTCGTGTGATTCAGAGACTGGACATGAGTGTCACCGAAAGAGTTCTCAACAAGCTCCAGATGTTTCCCACCTTCAGCCGTCTCTCCATACTCTATATTAGATAGTTAGAAGGGACTGGTAACAAGCAATTCTGGAAATTCATGCAACAGTGTCGCAGAGGTAGAAGGCTTACCAAGTATACATGTGGTCTGGGTCCAATATCCAGCCAATTCACTACTAAGCCTCACTAAACCAACAATAAGATCAGTAAAGTGGAAAGCTTTTTCGTTGGGCTAGCAAGCTCACTCTCTAGAAATAAGCACCACTGCTACTGAAACTTCAAACCTCCAGCTTGAACCCAGAAGATAAACGAATAAAATAAATAATCCTGGAGACAAACCAACAAAGGAGAAATTGACCAAAACGTTTGACGAAAAAAGTTGAAGTGGATCGAACACACTCTGAGAAGATCTCTGAGTGATATCGCACCCCAGGTCCTTGAGTTCAACCTGAATGAGAAGTGACCAGTCAAGCGTTCAAATGTGAAATGGCGGTGTCCATGTGAGGAGGAATCGAGAGCTTATGTGCAGTTGTCGAGGCAGATACAGAGGACTACATAGAACACGATGAAGTCGATTGGTATGATCCACTCGATTCTTAACGGAATAATAGCAACAGTACTGTGAAACTAGATGTAAGCGCAATATCGCTTGAAATTAAGTCACGCGTAGATAAAGGCTATCCCGGTCCAGAACAAACAAACTGTTTCTACGGTTCTATTAATAAACAAATCAATAAATATATATACCACAAACCGTAACGGTTTCAAAAGTACAAAACACAATGCCTAACAGAAAGCAAGGCACCGCTGTCAGAGCGGAATAACGTTTAATCCAAAATTACGAACTAGCCGGATCAGACACGACCGTTCAGGTAAGCAGTCAATAGAAGAATAAACCCATATAAGAGATAGACAGAGCACAGGCACAAAGATAGAATTTAATTGGCTACTTAACCAATCAATAAATAAGATAAACTCAACAGAATAATACAAAGTAAGACATGGGTCAGCAAAATAACAGTTCACAAAAATACTCTGATTGGTTCATGAGTTCAACTGTCTGACTAAACGGATCGAAGTAAGAACACACAGTTCATTAAACAAGGTGGGATAGACACGTTAGGCATGGATAATTGTGTTGCAACAATGCTAGGCTGATCCGGGACAGGTTGACTTGATTTAAGGATGGGAATTGAATTCATCTTACACCGGCCCCAAAAATCCGACTAGGATTTTATGAATCATGTTACACCGAATAACCCTCGTGCCCGGCTCTCTCACAGTGTCTGATGGAGTCTCCATACTTATGTTTCGACAGACCGATAGTAGGTGATTTGGCGTGAGAGTTAGATGATCTCTACTATCCGATGCTGATGGTACAAGCGGTCGATCATTCAATATGCGTTCTACTTCTGCCTTATCACATAGTATATGTAACTGTTGGGTGCAGTTTTCATAGTCGAAATTGCGTCCAATACATCTAGGGATTCTCAAAGCCGCTATTCTCTCCACGGCGCCTATCCAATTCCGCCAGACTTTCTCGTTTTGTGAGGACAATGACTGAACCCACTTTGAAAATCGAAACCTTTGATATTTGCAAACAATAATACACCAAGGCGACGTTCACGTTATAAAAAGTGATAAACTCACAGTGTTTTATTTCACAGGTATCTTGAAGTTTTTACAAATGGTGTATTTATATAATTGTTAGCAAACAGCCTATTCCAGTAAACTATTTTTATAATAATAATAATTAGCACAAAGTACTGAAGAATGACCTTTGTTAATTTGCGTCTTTCTCGCAAAGTGTTACTGTTAACCAATCAGTGTTCATCTGTCTATGATTTTGATTTTCGATAAAGAAAGGTTCCTAAGGTTTGTGAGACACATATAAGTGTGTGATAGACAAGAGAAATGCGTGAAATCCAATTAATCGTACTTAGTTATTCATGTTTCTCATATGACTTTATTCTACATCTTCTTGATAATTATCTGGTGCAAACTGACTGCTGGCATACAAGCCTGTTAGCACACATAAATCTACCGGGATATAAACATCGATGGCTTATCAATATGAGAGTAGGAGTGACATCAAATTTCTCTTCTTTTTATATCAGTCTCCTAGAATATTGTGTCTCTTGATTTTTACGAGTTGATCACAGATTCATATCAGTTAGGGAATCATTGAAAACCAATCATTCCAAATGAGGTCTGATATAAGTCGGATATAATATGAGATACATGCATAACTACACTCTTGCTTATGTTAATCTCCAAGGCCCAGTGCTTACACCAATCACTTAACAAGTTTAAATCTTCCTGCAAAGCAAGTTGATCACTGTCATCGTGTAAATCCCTCCATGTCTTGATGTCATCAGCAAACAGTAAGCAGGATGACTTAACTACCGATGGAATCTCATTAACATAAATCAGGAAAAGAAGTGGGCCTAGAATTGTACCCTGAGGAACGCCACTCTTAAACGACTCCCATGTTGATAAAACCCCGTTAACTCGTACTCTTTGTCTTCTGTCCTTTAGAAAGTCTTGAATCCAGTCAGCAACCACTTTATTGATTCCCAGACTACCTAACTTTACTAGAAGACCTGAATGAGAAACCCTGTCAAACGCGTTTGATGTAGAAACACCGGTAGGTATGCTTCAAAAGAAGAAAGGGTTTTCATTCACTTATAATTTTTACGAACTTACTATGTATGCGAGATGTGAGTTGAAGGACAAGCGGATGGATGTCAAAGCATATATGAAAGCAATGAAATATTAACAAGAATGATGTGAATATATCAATGATCCCCCTATCATCAGTAAAATTTAAGGAAGTGAATGAGTGACTGGGCTGTAGTATACAAATGGGGTTGACATATTCCTTATTACAGTGATGATTCCTCCGTGAATAAACTAAGATTTTACTGAGAATTACACGAGAAATCAGTGTGTAGAGGAGGTACACCAACACAATTCCAGAAACTCTACTTTCTTCGAAATACGATTGGAAAAACACGATACTCAATGTAGCTGCTTGTATTATGTGATTGTTTACCCAATGCAGTTACAGTTGATTCAACTGGCTTTCTTTGACTTCGTCTTCGAAGACTAGTTATTCTCCAGTTTTTTGAAGTATAATATTATCTGTGTTGTAAAATCACAACAACTTGATCAGGAATACCATAAGAGAAATAATGTGTCAAGTGCTTTTCACTCATCTCACAGTGGTGATGCCCCATTCATTCATTTGTTAGTGTTCATGGAGATTTTAATCCGAAGACTCAGGTGAAATCGACTGTCATGACAGTGCAGTGAGAAGGGTTATTATTTCGTTCAATATATCTGATACAAAAGGTATGTAACGGTACAAGAGTATTTTGACTACCATTCAATAGAGTACTTATTATCTGAGTGTATGGATGAGTAAACACTGATAATATGGTGACGCGTTTGAATGTGGAAGACGTACTTCACTTGTTTAGTGTTGATGCAGCTTCCATGAAATTATTGTCTTTACCCAGGAATATTCGAAGAATGACATTTCGAGAGCAACTTCTACTCTCTATCATGTTTGACAAGATGATACTTTCTGTTTCCACATCTACTTTGAAATGGTTAATATAGAATAAAATGGCCATCGTAGTAACCATGCATTTTTGAATGTATTGTATGAAATCAACTAATCAACAGAAGTTATATGATCTTCAGATATACGAAGAACAAAATATTTTGAGACGATGAAAGTTTGAGTTAAAAAAAGGAAATTTAATGTTATGTGTACTTTCATGCTGAATCTTCATCGTTATGTAGGTCTGTAAGTGTGGGTTATACTTAAGATAGACCTCAAGTAACCGCACTTACTGAACATTTCTCCACTTAACAACCTTATCAGTATTCTACCTAGCGTGTAAGTACTGACTAACGAAATCAAAGTAAAAAGGCTTGAGAGTGGAAGCGGTTTGAATAGTGAAAAGGATCCTTTGGTCTTCTGTCTTTAACAGTAGCAGCTTGTGCTAAATTCATGTGAACAGAGGAAATAAAGTGGATCTACATTATTCTGCAACCTCGACTAGTTAACTAGCTTGCTAGTCTTCTGGTCGGTCTCAAGCCCGGGTAAAGAGAGAGAGAGTTGGGAGTTGGCTAGCTACCTTACACTACAAAAGTTATCAGACTGGTGGAGAAAACTCAACGCACAAAAACATATTATTAATGCAAAAAATACATATAATTATCTTATTCTTCCCTGGAATCAGAGAGGCGGGTTGGTAAAAGCCATCCATCGGTAAACCAGTCATCTAGCCGATGTTTCTTCCTTCTCAGTGAAAGCAAGAATAAGAATAAGACTGGGCGGGCTGCCCAGGTAGCCAAATAAACGAGAAGATATAACGCAGACGTGCTGCGAATCTGAAAGTGTAGACGGAATGGATGTGAAGAGACACCAGAAACCAGATAAACTTTATCTCAATTCTGCTCAAGAAAGTGGATACGCAGGCAGCCTGATGGATACAAAGTCGAGAAGAGGAGCAGATATGGGCTCAAGTACAAGCAACCATCATAGTTAAGCTGAAATCCATCAAAACAAACGCAGATAGGCCACAATTCAAGTTCAACATTCAGAAGGTCAAAGATAAACCACTGAGAAATCCATCACTAACGATATCAGAGCAAAGTAAGATACACCACGTGGCCTCACTGAGGAAACTAGAGTGGAAGATTATTGATCTAACTTTCCGAAAATGATGTACTAAGAAAAAGCAAGTAAAATAATATGTCGCGTCATGCTGGAGAGAACAAAAATGTACTGCATGCAGAACTGCGCCAGCCTGAAACAAGGTGCATTCACGAAAAGCAAATCATGTGCCGATCAAATTATAACTCTACGTGTCGTCATCAAACAAAGCATAGAATGTTGACCAAAACTCCAATTCTAACTCAACCTCATTGACTTCGAAAAGGCCTTCACCAGACAGCCTTGATCATGAAGTGATTCGGAAACAACTTCAGGACACCGGCATGCCTCAAGTTTCTATCATCCTCACTCAACAGCTATATGACAATGCCACGTGTAGGGGGATCCACAAAGGAAGACCCAGCGAGGCGTTCGAAGCAAGTACATAAGGAAGACATGGCTGTCTATTTTCACCGATGATATTCTTAGTTGTGGTGGACTGGATTATGCCTCGGTCTGTGCATGGAGACTGGAATACGCTGAATCACTTATAGGAAGACTCTAGAAGATCTGGATTTCACGTGGATGATATAGGTTTAATATCACTCAATTTGAAGACTGACAGGTCAAAACCAACAAACTGGCTGGAAAAGCAGAGAAGATAGGACTGCACTTAAACATAGAGAAGACGGATGTGATGAAGATTACCAACCAACAGCAAAAATAACAAACACCAATCGTCATCAACATGGTAGATTTAATAGAGGTTAATTTCTTCACGTATCAAGGAAGCTCAGTTTCAACTTAACAGAGTCGGAATCGGAAAAACAAGATACGCATTAAACACTCTGGAACTAGTTGGAAAATCCACTGTGCTCTACCTCAACACGAAGAACAAGATTCAGATGTTCAACACCAGTGTCAAGTTGGTCCTTCTACGCGGGTCGGAAAATTGAACTGCTTACGGGAAAAGGATTATAGACAGCTCGCAGACTTTCATCAACAGCTGTCCACTTCGCTGGCTCCATACCGAAGATAAAATGGCCAGAAAGAATAAGTAACAAGAAACTCTGGCTGTGAACAAACCAAGCAAGATCAGATCGCTCAACAAATATGTGGAAGAAAATGAAGATGTATTGAATATGGAGGACCTTTAAATTATATCGCACGCCAGGCCATTGCTCGAGTGGAGTCTAAATGAGGGGGGGCGACGAGTGGGTCACCCAATAGTGACATGGAGTAGATCGTGTTAGGAAGAGATGAGAGAGTTTGAGAAATCGTGAACCCAGCTGAAAGGGATGGCAGAAAATGGAAGAAACTTGAGTTGTGTTGTTCCACCAGAAACCAAATAGAATAATATTAATGCATTATTGTGGATCACGAAAATATGTTGAAACAATGTCACAGTGAATAGGATTATTTTCTGTATTTTCCAATGAAGTTCTAATGAATTTCACGTTACGATGCAAAATAATACACATCCCTTTCACTCACTTTAATCAGAAAAGCCAAATATTTGAGACAGTCGTCCAAGTAGGCGTGGCAGATATTGACAGAATAAGCAATGCAAGTTTCTCAATCACATTAGTTAAGTGGAAGTCGGCAATCCGGAAGAAATTATTGAGCTTAGCAAATCATCTCTCTCATAATTATTTGAAAACTGGATTAATTTGTTGAATTGAAATACTCGCCGTACTGTGACTTATAACCTTTACACGCTTAATAATTAGTTGTTTTCAAAATTGAAAAAGTTCGCTAATAAATGCCAGGCTCATAAAAACGATTGGATGTATGCCGACTCTTCGCTGTGATATCTGTGTGTGTGTGTTTGTGTGTACAGCATTCAAAAATAACTTACAAAATTTGACTATTGTAACACGAAAGTAATCTTCTATGAAATGTGATAACATTAAACCACTATAAACGTACTATGATCAGTCAATATATATAAAAATTAAGTCAATAATTTTTATCAAAATAATCATAATAATATATGTGTGAGAGAATCGGTGAATATTTTCAAAGGCTTACATTGGAAGATAGAAGTTACTTCATGTAAGTTTGAATTAGTAATGTTGTTCATGTTATTTATTCGAATATTTAAATTATTATGGCGAAAATGTTTAACGTACCAAATTTGATAAACACGTTATAAGAATAAAACTTGGGCACTGTGGTAGAGTGTAATTCCATTATGGGTAAATTGTATTTTGATAGAGTCTCACAGTAATCTAGGTAGGTGGAGAGAGAGGTTGATTACTGAATCTTTGTTCATCGAATCTACACCGAACACATGCAATAGGAATGATTCATCACTCATACCTGAAATATGGAAAATAATACTACAAATCAAATCAAGTGAAAATCAAGTGAAAAACCATGGAACTATATAAATGAATTTAGGAAGTCGTGTGATTACCTTGATATGATTATGAGCGATAAATTGTGCTCGAAACGTCATCAGTAAATATTACTGTATAACACTGTGAGACTCTATGAAAATAAAATTTACCCATAATGGAATTGATACACACGTTCTCTAAAGTTATTCTCGTTAGGTAGGAAAAATAATAGCCAGCTTTAATATAGCCTTTTTGAACTTTTCACTGGTTGATGTTTCTCAAAGGGAGTAAATCATCTACTGTCTCATAAATCATTTATCATTACTACAACTTTTGGCTCTGCGTGGTACACAGGGATTCAACAGCATATCTACGTTTCATTCCGGTTTCTGTAGTCCTTCGCTTTAACTGGCTCTAATAAAGATCATGACCCCTCATCTCCTCCTCATCACTCCATCGCCTTCCATGTCAACCTCGAATTCACATCCAACTCATCGTTTCTCATCCAGATTCTTCATGAGCGATGCACAAGCGCGATGCCTCAATACTTTGTTTAGTGGATTCATAATGGATAAAAGTTTTTTTCAGATAGCTGAACTGAAGTACAAAGCTCTACATAAAAAAAGATATTTTCCTGTTAAAACTGCTAAACAAGTGTAAATCAATAGCGTTATGATAGTATTAGTTATTATTAATACTATGGCTTTCGTATTTGCGAGAAACCCCAACTGCGCTAACATAAGATTTCTGGTCTAATTTCAGAAAATAAAATGTTGTCTATTTCTTTTATGCATAATCGAAGCAGGCTGTGACTCTACATTATTTGTGGAAGAGGGTGTACAGTGTGGGAACTACTCTACGTGAAGTCACAATACTCAAGCCAGTCTCGCGAATTGTCAACAGTGTTGCGAAGTCGCAGAAACCTAGAAATTCAGGATGTTATATTCATCCAACACATTATTTCAATAGATTAAATTCTTCATTGAATTAAGAAATGATCCAAAATAACGTTGTTTGAGGATCCATAATTAAAAGAGGTAGATAGATGAAGCTGACGCTCGTATTCGTGTCTCAATTCTAATTTTCATGTGTCTGAGTACCCCTCTAAGTCAGAATACTAAAAGTTAGTTACTAATGGACTGTTTAATATTATAAATATTTTCATTGAGAAATTCAGACAATTTCACAGTGTTTTCATCTAAATTTTAATTACGTCCTTGAGGAGTGATCGTTTTTCACCCGCATCTTTTTTGATTTCCAGCTTGCTGTTATGCTTCCTAATAAGGGAGATGAAGGAAGAATAGCTTATGAGCAACGCTGACAGTTAATCAATTTTTATGAGCATATTATTCAGAACAAACCTTTAATATTGGTGATTGAATTTTCACACTAGTTCGACATCGTTGACTATCTGCTTCAAATACATAGTGATACCACGGTTTCTGCGGTTGAACATATCGACTTATACTTCTGAGAAACGTCAGTGAGTACTGAAATTCCGTCACTGAGGTAGACCAAGAACCCGTGAAAATCACTAATCATCACCTTCTGAAGATATCAATGTAAACAAATGAAAGTGAAAATGCCATTATCCAAACACTTATTTATTTCAAAAGCTAGGAGCGTAAACTAACCCTCGCTGATGTACAATGCAAAGTACGTGTTTGAACAAAAACTGAATTACAACGACAGTTTCGTAGGAAAATACGGGAGAATCCAGTGAAATCAAATTTATTTCAGAGAACTGGCGAAATCCAGAGAGGCCTGCAAGAAACAGAATAAAAATTACATCATCTCCGTTTGTTGATGTGTTAAATTGATAACAATTTGTGATTTACATTTGTGAATGAAATCGCCAGTGGAGACTACATGAAATATGGATAGAGAATTTATGATAATTTCGGCCAAATTGTGTAGCTATGTTATCATAAATTTTACTTCTCTCCCGTAAGCTCTACTTTTTGAAAAGAATTCACATCTCAAAAAGGAAATAAAGCCAAAGCCAACGCAGTGAAATAAACGCGGAAATACTCACAAGTACTGAGGCATGTGCGATTAGAGTTCACAGAACCAGGGGATAGAGATAACAAGGTAAATTATTTTTCTTTGTTTGTTTCCTCATTCTCTTCATGTTGTTCATCATCTGTTATGGAATCTGTTAGTAAAATTTTATTTCTATTCAATTCTCGTCCGTATTTATCTTCGTCGAAGGAACTACAACTCACTAGTTTCCTTTGATACGATTAGTAAATGTTGAACTATTTCTAGAAGTTTCCTTCATGTGCATCATCTTATTCGAATACATCCCTAAGACAGCGGTAACTGACGCATATAAAATTGAATCTATCACGAATTTACTATTGGTTTACTTGATAATACCACCAGACTACCTTGCTTTACACTGAAAATGCGCTTGAAGTTTAGTTCAATTACGTTCAATTACTCATATGCATCTTGTATTCATATCAAACGTGGATATATGAGAAAAAATAAAGTTTTATTTATAGTTTCATTTCACACTGTGTTTTCGGTACAACTATGGAATTTTCAGCATGTAATATCGGTAGCCTAAATTTAGCAGGCCAACCATTGATATCAAGTGCACGTCGCCCGGGGATCGAAGAATGCTGAGGACCCATCAGTGTGTGTATTCATATTCATCGAAAAGACGCCATTGTAATTATTTATTAGTTTTATTTAGCCTACGTATAAATGATATCCAAGTAACTGATACCGGTCATGTATGGACTCTACCAGAGTGTGGTTGGCGAGATAGCAGGAAAACAGATCACATGCAATGGCGAAAATAAGTTCACAAATTTCAGAAACTTCCCACAGTTTAAGTGATCAAGTATCATTAAAGAATACAGAAACGAAGAGAACGATAGATGAAAAAATTTCGGAAATCACAGAGATGATAGAACTTTTCAAAGACGATTGAGCTCAATCACATATTCACACGATGGTTTCTATGTCAACAGACATCAATTTATGGTAATGAGAAGTATCAACAAGGAATCAATTTCTTTCAATGGGAAAATCACTAAACTCGTGAAAAACAACAAAACTCCACGTTTTGAATAAATAAGAGTGGAATTTCTACTACACAAACATTAATTTATTCATAAACTGAAAAGTGAAATGTCCACGTATAATAGAATGTTGACATCGACACAATATGTGATTTACGGTGAAAATTGCATGACACGAAGAGACGGAACCACGTGCTATCACAGTTATTTCATGGTGCTGGCGAAAACCAGAGCAACCTGAAAGGCACAAAGTAGCAAGGATAACAACAAGAATATAAAGAACTTTTATCGCATTTCTGTCAGTCTGTTGATTTACAGAATGTATGACAATTCGTGATTCAACCTTGTGAATAAAATCAACAGTGGGATCTACATGATATATGACTCAAAAATATGTAATGATTTGACCCTGATTATGAAACTACCTTTACAAATTCTCATTTCTTATGAGATGATTTCTCATTGTATATTCGATATAAAAGCTGACTCAGAATTCATGTCCAAAAACTTTCAGGGTAAATAATGTGTTAACTTACCACAGTCAAACCCGTGTTCAAAAAGCAACCGGCCAATGAAATGAAAACTTCCTGAAATGTATTTGGGTAAATTATATTCAGAATGTTGATCATGAGCAGTAATAAATGCAAATTTTTAATTGTAGTAAGTCGGTAATAAAACTAAATGCTGCCAAATGGAACGATACTACAAAGTTCGAATGTACAAGAATAGAATTTCAATGCAATTTCAACGAAGCAGTGAGATAAATCAGGGAGCACTGCAATGATTCGTTTAAGTAAAATCTCAACCTCACAATTTTTACCATCATGTGACTGAATGTTTACACCTTAATCAAGATTCCTATATCAAATAAAAGTGATACTGTTTTGTAGACAGCTGAATGTACTGAGATTATTGAATTACTTACTGTATAACTATTCCAACTTCCTTTCTCCTTCCCTGTCAATACATGCATGTTTGATCTCACGAATGTAGAGATAAGTGAATGACTAAAATCACATTCAAGTGGTGACAATAATTACGTAATTCTGGTCAAAACAGAATCGAGTGTTAAATTAAAAATGATCATTTGATATTTCAGTTGACTCACGTTGTTGTGCTCCGTGAAAAGCAAAACCACTCCAGTTATCAGAAATACCATCGATAAATAAATCAGAACTATAACTGCTGCTAGTTTCATTCTTCTTGTTAAGACGCAGAAGATAATGGTTAACAAGTCTTCCCCAATAATGAAGCCCAATAAAATATAACAGTCCTTTTCAGATTGTCTGCAACATACAAAATAGATACTCGCAGAGGATAGAACAACCTGTTGACAAAATAATTGGACTTTATCATTAGGTGAACTCAAATAATTCAGTGTTTTTTCATAAAGTAGACACCTTCATCACATTTTATGTAAAATAACACTATATAATAATAATTTTACCTTCTTAATATGGTCATTCCGCGTGGAAGTCTGGACATAGGTTTCACGCTTACTGGGTCTGCAAGAGTGTGTCTTACATACAAACATAATAAGGCTAATGCATATTCAGATTATCATAGTTACCTATGGGTTAAATGCACAGTGTGTCTGCTTCTAGTTCAAGTTCATCTTTTAAGTGATAAAACGCGATCACTGTTGTCCTGTTTATCCTAACGACATCGCTCCTCAATATGTTTACCAACTTACACCAATGTTTTGCTCCGTGTGCATGGCAGAGGGAGGCGGAAACCAGCGATCACTCTGGATCAGGGCTTCAGAACATATTCCTACACTGCTGGGACAACAGATAGGTTCACTTGATTCAATTAATAATGGAAATATATTTTCAGCACCATTTGTCGCTTAGCTAAAATTGTTTTCAGTATTACTTGAAGACCCACCTCTTAAACGCGTCCAGCCATCTACTTAAAAACATTGCAACCTAAGCCATACGTTTCATAGCTTTAAACGATATAGATTTCACCGCATAGGTCTCAAACGATCTTTGTGCAAAGATTTATGAAATGTTCAATGATACAGATTAAACTGAAGACATTCTTTCAAAAAGTCGTTTCGAGCAGCGTAGGTGACAGTTTTAAGTTATTCAGTGCACAGAAGCCGATATTTTCCGACAGTATATATGAAAACTGGAATCACTTCTGAAATATGTGGATGATATTTTTATTATTTGTGAAAGTAAGTCAAAAGCGGAAATCCTTTTGATGAAATCCAACCAATGATATCAGAATCTTTAAATTCACAACAAAACAGGAAGAAAATAAGACCACTATATTTCGTGAGGTTTTTCTTGTGACAACACCTGAGACCTCAGTGAAAAGATCCACATTTAAAAAGTCTTCATCGACGGGATAGTAAAGAGATTATAGAAGCTTTGATCTAATCCAGTATACAGACAGCTAAGTCAGAACGTGGACATATTCTGGCGTTGCAAATGAATGTGAAATGAAGTCCCTAAAGGGTATTTCATCTAAAAACGTGTGTTCCTCAAGGTTCTTCAATAAACGCTTTAGAGAAATAAGCCATAGTAAGACTCGTCAAACAGTTTTAAAGAAAGTCGCATATATCAATCTTCCATTTAGAAGAGACGACTAACAAGAAATAGTCAGACGAATATTTGACATATTGCCTCAATATGTCTCAAGAATCAGGTTTCTTAACACCACTGAGCGCGTGCTTCAACAATCCGCTTGTCAATCCTCGACACTTCAAATTGTGTTTATCTGACTGAGTGTGTTTTTAGAATAAAAAAAGGTTGTACTGAACAGCGTTTTTCTAATCAAATTATGGAGTATTGTGAAAAAAGTGGGATACAGCTGAAATCTCAGTACCAGGATTTAGTTTTAAAAGCATCTTTTGAACTAAAGACATGCTACTAACACCGTCAAGCTATTTACTGTTGCCAGTAGAAAACTAAATACGAAGATGCTTGTAAATGGTGCGGCTTGTAAAATAAGGGTTTATAAACTCAGTCTCTGTGTACAGAAAGATATGGTGGTCGCTCTGAATTAATCTTGGTAATGATTCTTACTTACAAATTGTTATTATTATTAACATTTAGTTCTATACATTATTCTACTTCATTATAATTCCTGACGACTTTGAAACAATCCTTAATCAGAGCCATCATCCTGACCAGTTTAGGCATTATTATTATCAGTACTATTGTAAATGTCAATATTATTCAGTTTGTATTTCTTAATGGATTCGACTGCTTTCTCTGATGACTAATTGTTTATTTAAGTGATGTAATTTTACCGTCATGCCTTATTTTAATTCTTTTCTCTCGTGTACGATTCCTCTTATCCACCTGAACATGGTGTAAACGTTTTAACACGTGTCATTTTGCATGGCTGATTCAATTTGACTGATTTCCTTATCAGTCTTATATCTCTCAATGTAATACCAATTATATATATACACATATATATATCTCCTTGTGTAGAGTATTGAGTAAAAGAATTTTATCGAAATTCAATCGATTCATTAATTCCTCTTTTATTACCATTTGTTGCCCGTTTTAATTCAATACATTTAAGAGTGCACGTCACGGCAAACACAAAACGATCATAAGGAAATAAAGTCGAATAATTAACCTGAATACCCTGAGAAACTTACTATTGTTCCTAAGAGGATCAATCCAATTTTGAAACTACTTCCGAATTCGAAGAAAATTAATGCACAGAGGACCACAATCACTACTCTAAAACACAAACAGAAAACTGCTTTATTGAGACATATTGTATAAAAGATTCAATTCTGAGAGAGCTGTTGATTTTTATTACATTTTGTTATCAAATGGACACAGAACACTGTTAACTGGATGCTTCGCCGTAACTTAACGTCCGTCATTCATCAGGAGTTCTGATCCTCACTCATCAAAGCCGTTTACAGATAATGGGAGCAGAATTTTTCATATATCAGGAGCAATTGTGGAACTATTCCTAATTTACACTCAAGCATTTCATTTCGTATATTATGCCCTAGTTTTTTCTATTTTGATTATAGCTTGATTCCGCACCGTATTTTTTGGTACAGGTATGGAATATTTAGCATGTGATACCGGTAGCCCAAATTTGCAGGCCGACCACTGATATCGGTTGTGTGTCGGCACGGGGCCGAACCCTGGACCATATGCATGATCAGCGAGATTCATAACCGCTGTAACACCGACGCACATGGTCAAACATATAATCTTAAATAAGACCGATTCGAATAAGAGATAATGTGAAAATAAGAGTCAAGCAACGCGGCGTTCGCCAGAAACGTCAGATCAGCGAACTGATCAGTAATATTACAAGTGCCTACAAGATTATGGATTATTCTGAAATAAGCAATCACTAACAGGGTGATCATAAGCGGTGTACATCTTTTATGCAGAATTCGCCATTCTCTCTTCACACTGAATTTGAAGTTGAGGATGTTGCCAGGAAGAACTTTGAGGTATTACCAATAGAATTACGAGGCACAAAAGGCGAAACTTCATGATTTTAAGCAAATCTCCTGTCAGAGATTAGATGGTCGCACTGAGTTTTCCTGGTCTATGAACCCTGGTGACGCTAAATATCCTACTAAAATAACGAACACGTGAACAGAAAATTGCTTGAAACCCGGTCTCGCATTTGGGTCTGTAGTTGACTTATATATGTGAATATGTTGAATTTATAACCATAATCTGACATAAACGTATTTAACATCACTCACTACTAACATTGGTAATCTCAAAAATTACAGAAAGTGAGACTTACAAGCAAGAGATTGCCACATAATCTCTCCAATCGTTAGCAGAATTATGAGCCGCCTGCAGGATATAGTATTCACCAAATATAAGTCATAAATTTGATAACATTCACAGAAAACCGATGCTAACAAAATTGAAAAACTATCATCAAGTGGTATTGCCTATGGCTGCAAACCTGAGAAACGCTAAGATTAGAAAAAAAAATTTTCTTCCAACAACAAAACGTAACTACCACTCACGCATACTACATATTCAGGTTCATAAATAGCAATGGAAAATGATCAAGAACGTTTCATGTTGACAGCAGAAGTTATGTCGAAGGGTGTAAACCGCTTCGACTTCACGTTCATGTTCAGATATGTAATAA
The DNA here is from genome assembly GCA_944472155.2 of Trichobilharzia szidati. Taxonomy (NCBI): domain Eukaryota; kingdom Metazoa; phylum Platyhelminthes; class Trematoda; order Strigeidida; family Schistosomatidae; genus Trichobilharzia; species Trichobilharzia szidati. The sequence goes on along the minus strand of OX235272.1, from coordinate 25,878,052 downwards.
ATAAGATGCCAATAAAATACAAAGAAAATGTTGGAGAGACATGAAGAAACAGGCACCCATTTTTAGTAGGATTTCCATGATATTACGATGCCTAGTAAATATTAATATCAAGTACTGAACTTCACAAACCATTGAGTCATGGAATTCGAAGGCACATGACATCACGGAGAATAAATCTTTGGCGATTCTGATTATCACACAAAAGTGGTCGTAACGATACATGATAAGGTTAAAATTAGGTTTCTTCAGAAAATAGAGCCATCTTACATCAGATGTTACAGTAATCGCTAAGAGAAATGCTCAGATAATATGCAAATATACTCATCTCATTCTTCATAATTTCATTCATAGTTTTCATATTGACGATAAAGTCTTCAACAACTGGTACCAAATTCTTCTACTGACGTGGAAGTTTCATTATTGATAAGCATTGTCAAGTTGCAGCGTGAGTATTCAGTTGAGATTTTAAATGTAAACTGACGCCTTTCACTGTGGACAATGTAGAGGTATTTGATGGAAAGTGCCGAATTCATTGAACAATAAAATGTGAGAGAAACCAAAATTTAATGATTTCAACATTAATTTGTTGGATGAATATTTGAGTAGCCGTCAATACGCTTGCTTTCTATCGGATTCGTGTGAAGAACAACTAAGAACAGTTTGGTCTCCACTCTGTAAACATCTTGAGGAAGGTTGCGTCATAATTTGACAGCTTTAATTAGTTATCGGTACCTGTATGAAGACACAGCGAACCTAATTGTGAGAGTTAAACAGCTCTGTTTACCACAGTGAAGCTTACGTCAGACACTACTGAAGTCATACATAGCAGGATATATATATTCTTTTGATGGCGACAACATAAGTTGTGTTGAAGGGTGCAGGATGCTAGGACTCCAACCGATTGCTCAGAAATTTGACAAATAGGATGTCAATAAAATACAAAGAGGAAATTGGAAAGACTTGCAGGGACATATAATTCTTCAGAATGGGATTTCTCTGAATAATTGGTTAATCCTTAAGTTTGATATCAGGTGATAAACCACACAAGCCATGAAATCATGAAATTCGAAGGCATACGTTTTCGGATGACAACAAAATGGTAATAACGACAAATGATGAAAAACTAATTGCTTACCTGCAATAAACTAGTCATCTTAAGCTAAACGTTGAAGGATTGATATAAAGAAATGCTGAACAAATGTGTTAATATATTCATGTTATTCTTGAAACTTTGTTTCATAGTTTTTTCATTCATGGTGGTGTTTTTTCCATTTGATAACAAAGTCCTCAATCAACATCAAAGTTTTCTTATTTTTGAGAGTAATCAAGTCATCAAGAGAATATCGAGTTAACAATTTGAATCATCACTAACATTATCTCACTTTGAACAATGTGGTTAATTCATTTAACACTTGAATGTGAAAAATCAAAAACTACTGGTGATAACTTAATTGTGTAGGATGACTATTTCCATACTCGTCAGAGCATCTGATTTCTACTGGATTTAAATGAAATAATATAAAGAACAGATCGATCTCCACCTAGGGAGGATGCAGTGACAAAGTATCGTTCAGTTTAGCATTTGGGTTATTTTAAAAGATATTTTAAATTGACTGGCTGAAGTCTGAATTGAAATGCATCAGCGGAATAAAACGTGACGATTGGAATGAAACTGTATCTTGGAATTAGTAAAACACCTTCCAACGATTAAAGAAAATTATTTATTCACTATCACATTGGAGAGGAACCACTATTTGTCGATTGTTTATACCTTACATGTTACCTAGACCTTTGTCAGTTGAAGTTTAAGGTTTTGTGCTCTAGAGGATTCCTTCCAAATCGTTGGCGATATAGCTTAGGCGAGTAACGTATTGGTCCTATAATGTAACCGAATAAATAGCCGTAATCTCTATTAATTTCTCCTTTTTCTTCGACCGGTATTGTGTCTTATGTCCAAAGTTTGAGAACTGTTTTCAATCCATCATTGTCACACTGTTGAAGTAACAGTAGATCGAACTCACATCCCAATGTCGTTACAACAGGCCAGTTCAGAGACAATATATTTGAACAATTCAGTCATTGATGTTACTCACAAAGCTACACTACTAATGCTGATAATGCAGTTTTTATTACGAAGTATTTGAGAACTCAAAACTGTGGGCAATTCGAAGACGTATAAGCGCTATTTATGTAAGTAATATCACATAGAAGTGTTACGTGTGTTTCAAAACACTCAGTCTGTAGATTTACTGACTTGAGACTTCAGGCCTATCACGACATCAAGGAAATTGTTCAGATTCAGATTTATTGGTTGAGGATAGAAGGCTTGGAGCCTTTGTTTATCCTTTTTTAGTAAATTTCTGTGATTGTCCGAACCTTTCTTGAACGAATCAGTTGAGGTTGCAGACACCACTTCTTCTGGGAGTCGGTTCCAAGAGTTAATGACTCGGTGTGAGAACCAGTAGTCAACAGCAATATGATTTCTTCTTTGCTTTTGAACTCTCCTGCTATGTCCTCTAAGGTGTTCCGACCTTGTGGGAAGGAAAAGAAAGGTCAGGTCCGTAGTCATTATTTAAAATTTTAAACATTGTGATTAAATCTCCTCTCTGCCTACGGTATGACAAGTAGAAGAGATTTAAACTGTCTAGTCTTTAGTCCTATGATAAATTAGTCATTCCGAGAACCATACTTGTTGCCTTCCTTTGAACCCTTTCTAGAATGTGTAAGTCCCCTTTTTAGACAGGGGCTGGTGGTCTGGATGCAGTTTTCCAGTCTTGACCTCACCAGAGATGTATATAAGGAGGTGAACATATCTCTGGTGATTCTAATGAAGGCTCTACGAATTGCCAATAATGACCTGAAACTACATGCAGCCACCGCGCGACATTGTGCTGTAGTTTTTAAGTCGTGGCTAACTATGACACCTAAGTCCAAGTGAGTCTGAACTGATGGAAGTGTAATTCCCTCTAGTTCGTAGGAGCTCGTGCTTTCTTTTCCAATGCGCATGGTTGCACATTTTGCCACATTTATCGGGAGCATCCGTTCTATGGACCACTCTGACAATTTGTTGAGGTCCTCTTGCAACGTGAACGTGTCAATGTTGCCCTTCAGCTCTCTCCAAATTTTTAAGTCATCTGCGTATAGGACCATAGGGGAGTCAGTGAGCAGAGATAACTCATTGATATACAAAATAAATAGGAGAGATCCGAGTACCGTGCCTTGTGGCACTCCACTGCGTACTACTGTCCAAGAGGAGAGTTTCGAGTTGATCCTAACCCTCTGCCTCCTATTTATGAGGAATTCCCTGAGCCAGTTTAGTAAGCTGCCTTTGATACCAAGACTTTCCAACTTCATGAGTATATTTTTGTGGGGTACTTTATCAAAGGCTTTGCTGAAGTCTATGAAGACGACGTCAACTGAATGTAATGATTCTCGAGCTAGTGTGTGCTAAGGCTTGCATAGAAAATCTGACTGCTGTACTCACAGTTGTATTGGTGAGCATAACTCATTCCATGTGCACCCTCAATCGCCTACTAAGATCACTTCTCAAGATATAAATGTTGGCCTTAACCAGTAAGTCTTCAACTTGAGCTAGTTATATCAAATACCAAAAAGACCCTATGTACGCTATCACTTATCTATGACGGTTAACTGTCTCTTCAATTTGAAGTAGGCGCCGTAGGTACTGTGCAGTAGGATAATGAAGGATTCGCAATTTAACCATCCAGCACACAGAATACAACCACACCAAAATCATCCATTTAAGCTACAAATCTTCTCAAATATATTAAAACTTTACTAAGTAGAACAGATGAAATAGATAAAGCAATCAGTATTGCACAACTTTGTCTTGTAGATTCAGTCACGAAGTTCTCCTGTATATTTTGAGTCAAATTTATTGGGCTGTAAAACTCAAAAACGTAAAAATAATTAGAACTACAAAATTGTATATTCAGAATATAAATCAGACTAGTTCACCCCAAATGAAGAAATCGTCAGCACACTTTCCAGATATGAGATAGAATGAGTAGGAAGAGGTGAATTGCTAACAGATAACTCCAATTAATTATATTTGCTGACTGCATTTAATATCTAATTGTGTGAAGTTCATGTTTAACTGGTGATATCGAGGAAACGATTTCAAATATGGTTCGTGTATATTATATGACCTATATAGTGTGGAGATTGGACAAGAGTAGTTCAAGTGATTTAAATACTACTCAACAAATTACTGTGTCGTGTATGTATTTCACAAACAAAGTGAGCGATTAGTTGTCCACTAAATCGAATACTACTACTTGCCAGTACATTGACATCCTATCAAAAGCAACGAAAATTAGGATTGTGATTCGAATAGAATCCACTTAATTGATGTAATCAGAATACATCACAAACGCAGTAAATTTCAAAATTTGTGTACAATTCGATAATTTTATCGTGACTTCTCTGCGTACGAATATGTTGACAAAGCTTGCTGCTCAGATTAAACAAAATAAGGTTATGTCACACCTGCACAGCAGTTTTCATAGTTTCAAAAATGTTCCATATGTCAGTCATTCAATTTGCGGAACACGGAGAAATCGGTAGTGAACTAAACTGCTTCGTTACATCGAATAAGACTGAATTCAATTCAGAATAGGTGAGCACGAAACCAGCATTCAGTTGGCTATTGATTTCTGAACTCAACCCATAACAAATTGAATGAATACATCTCAGAAAATCATGGAAGCACTTCCTTGAAAGGTGTACCGTCAGTTTACTTTAATCATGCATATTTGTATCAGTTACTTTACAAAGCAAAATACTGTTGAATGAGAAAACTATGTAGTACTATTAATACTGTTTTAACCAGAAGTGATAACTGATCTTTCAGAATACTTTGGAAGCATCTCGTACACAGTCACATATCTTCTAACCCACGTTCATACACTAAAACCACACACTCTGATCTTATATCGCTAAATTTTCTCACATTGCAGGGAATAGACTGAGATTTTGCATCACATATAAAGAGGGGAATTGCACAAAAATATTTCAATCGGTCTGATTGTCGTTGGAAATGCTCCTATTGTTTGCCTCAATTTATGCTCCTTTTCATAAATTTCAGTGAGCTTGTTGAAATGCATATTTGCATCATTATTTTCACTCTGTTTATGACATGCCATTCCTGATGAGTAAATTCTTGTATGCTTGGGTCACTACACTTTTTGTTCAGCCATATAATGTGGAAAACATCGGGGGGTGGTTAGTCTGAAATGTCTTGTTAGTCTAGGTAATTTGTAAAAAATTTACTCATCAAATTCGTAGGGAACTTTAGGTCTATATTTGGGGATGATAACATGGCTTACTGCACATATGTGGGGATGTACGAACCAATAGACACTTTCCCTTGCTTTCCATTTGAGTCTAACATAAGATTCCCGCAGAATCTAGTCACAGGTGCCAATAATCACTCAGCCGAAATAGGTTGACGTCTAGGAGAAAGATGCTTAGTGGGAGCTGACTCGACCCAAATTTAGATTATTACTAATGAACCTGTGAGTGTATTTGAGCGTTCTGCTGCAGACTTTTGGGCACACTTTACCTCTCTTGTATCTTTCGAAGCTTAAGGATGTGGTTCTGTCCCACTCTCATGACTCAGGCCAGTATCCTGACTCATGGCGTCGGTTCCAGATGCTGGTTTTCTCCCCTCATCTGAGGTTCTTGTCAATTTCATGGAAATGAGAAATCCTACAGCCTCTTGGTTGGGGACGTCGAACAGGTAGGTACAAAAGTTACACACCCACGGAGAAGACGGCTTGCTACATATCCTATAGGCTTATGGTGATGAGTCAGTGCAAGCTTTATGAAACCATTGGTTGCAATTATCACACTGCATCCCGTCATCCACCGAAAAGTGGCAGTCCGGTCGTTCACAGCTATTTTTGAGACTAATGTCAGTAAAAGTTGTTTAAGTTACACAGACAAATATGCATATATATACCTAAATACAGAGATATAAAAACCACACAAATGTCACAAAAGTGCACCAAAAAACAATACTTCAACTAATCAAATCAGTTAAAGTAAACCAAAAAGATTCTGATGCGATTTACACAACAAAAGCAGAAGCTACTTCACAACTTAAAAATGCCATTCTCCTTTTCGAAGACAAAATAGGTAAATCTGAGAAACTGCAGTCTGGAGTTATGTAAACATGTGTTAGGTATACGTGGGAATATTTACTTAAATGCTTCGTATGACACCTACTGGTGATGCATACTGTTATCTGAAAAATGAAGATATACATGATTAGATTAAGATCACTTAGTGTTGCGCCTCAGCCGTGCGTTTCCTTTAAATTGTGTCTGTCCACTTGATGTCCATTTTATGTCCACTTAATGAACTTAGATTGTCGTAATACTGCTGGTGAAGCCAAATCTTTTGTATAGATAAGACACTGGCATTTCAATACTCATTTGAAGATATTAGGGACTTTGTATAGTTCATTTTTTTAGTCAGAGAACTGCAGTTAGTACTACCAACTTCGGGGACAGTCATCTGATTGGTTTGTGTACATTTTAATGGACGCTGTCGACCACAGTGTTGCTTTTGCCTCGATTTTTGACGATTACCCAACGCGATAGGTTGAAGAGATTTTTAAAATACGCGACAATAAATATTCCTATTTGAAGACATTTTAGACGGACTAAACAAAAATATAAACTAGAAACAAAAATCAAAGCAGTGTGTGCGTTGATGGAAAGAGATATATTATGGTGGTTTGAAGTTCGAGCAGGCCACCGAATGCCTTCATATTTTGCTTCCTATAAGCCTATTATCCTGAAAATACTTCAATTCTAGCTCTGGATGGAATTTGCAGAGCAAACTGTGTACTACTTCACTATTTCCACGTACTTACTATTGGTTCCTTTGGTTGGTTGTGCAAGTTCATTACGACTGTCGTTCGCCTCGGTAAACCCATTGGCCCTCCATATATGCATGTTTTATTTGTTCCCGTGAGACAAAACAGAAAGAATACAAATGAATGGAATCTGTGAACTTCATTATAAATCGTACGCTTTGCTCTATAGTATTTAGTTGCACACTAGATTCTCTGTTGGAAATATCACAAAGTGAAGCAGTTTTCTAACTGGCCAAAGTTCCATACAAATTCACTGCTTATAATCATACGAATAGTAATCACAGAAAGTCGAAAACCAAATTGTATGGTTCTCATTCTTTAGTTCAGTTTATCGTTAGGGCAGCAGACTACTTCCGAACGTGATGGGAAGGTGTTGAATCATTTCCATTGCACATATTATCAGTTGATTCGAAAAATATAACTTCATTTATTGCCCAGTCAGCTGTGAGAAGGCTTTGTGTTGACTGTTCTCTCTTACGGGGAAATACATGCTCAGTGAATTATCTGCCTTGGAAACCTGATCTTTCTATTCAGTGAAACAAATTCAGTCATTACTTCTACAATGAATCTCTGCATGGCAGGTTCCGCTCTCTCGAACTAACGTCGAATCTTCAGGCACTAATTCCGAAGCAGCATCTTCCCCGCTCGATTGGATAAACGAGACATTTTGGTCTGCCATGTGACTTCTATGAAGCTGAATAGCCTGAAAGTACTCAGTGAAGTTGAAAACCTGTCTTTCTTTTCTCATACTTTATCAGTCTTTTCGTTTTATTCTATTGGTCAGACATCTGATATCTCCTATTCATATTCAAGCGTAATTAATAATAATCGGCGATGTGACAGTTAGTGCTAGTCTTAAAAAGAGCATTCAGACACCATATTCTGCAGTGTCTAGGCCTTCATTTTGAGGGGGAAAATAATATGGTGTTATTAAGGCGATCTCGCATACCGGTTCTTAAGACCAGTGTACATATTCCCCACTCTGATAGTGTTAAAACGTCGCCACAGTCCGGTACCGATTCCTCACAGGAAAAAGGCAATGGAGACGGTAAAAATAAATAAATAAATTTATTCTCATAGTACAGTACATGAGGGACGCCAGTTTACAGGCATCATCAAATTTCGATAAAGAAAGGAAGACGAAATTATCGAAATTTATCAAGGGAACCAGTTGTATGAACATCATCAAATTGTTACAGAAATAGAACCATATAATTCAATCACAATTTACAGGCAGTAGCAAGATATGCCTTACATGTTCGCTGGAGATTATACATACACTTGATAAATGTTAATCCCAGTAGTATAAAACAGCCTTTTCACTTATATACAATTATTTCTGTGCACAGTTGGAAAAATCTGCTAGATTGTCAGTGAGTGCAACACAACAGGAAATACAGGAGTATTGTCTTCGCATTAACAAAAAACCAGGTCTTTGGTGGATGGATTATAAGTGCCTGGGAAAAAAAATAAAGCTTGAAGTCAATTTTCATACATAACTTTGTTGTGTGCAGAATCCTTGAATTATAGTTCATTGTGTGTTATTTTGAAATCAGTGATATGTTTATCTCATTTGATCTGCAATGTCATTGTTAAGAGTAAATACATAAGCTTCAGACGCATTAATTAATGGATTTCTACTGCTTGTGGGTATTTTCTTAGCGTGAGGAAGGTTTATGAATTTCAGCTGTTCCGACAGGAGTTGAGAATATTAAATGCTCAGCAACATTATGGATATAAGTTCATCACATTATCGAAGGAAAGGTGGGTTGCAGTTGGTGAGGGATATATGGTGCCCAACGAGCGTACATCTGTCCATGTGATGTTGTGGTGAGTTATACCTTTTTCATGTTGTCGGTTTATGTCCATTTTATTCCACTTATTTTGTTGGGTAGTAGTTTTACAAACGAGATTTCTTGTCTGTTTGAGGATACGTATCTCAACCGTTAATGTTTTATCTAGAATTATAAATAGGCAAAAAACAACAGGTGTAGTATTTAAGCTTATACATTAAATGGGCCTATAATTTCGGAGGCTCTCAGATAGGAACTAGAACTACTATCGTTTGCAAACTCTTGTAGTTTGTCAATAAGCACCTTTTTGAAGGAGGCCAATGTACTTGCTTGACGCATTTCCATTGGCAGTTTATTCCATATCTGTGCATACCTAATCAAGTAAAACTTTTGCCTGGTGGCTGTTTTACATTGTTCGATAGCTACTGTACCCTTAGTGTGTCTTAGTTTGTAGCCATTATCATCTGAAAGTCGAATGCCATTAGTGGAGGTAAAAATTAAGTGGTTTAGAAGCTTATAGTAAAGTGTTAAGTTTAGTCTCAGGCGTCTTAGCCATAGTGTTTCTAGTCCTAGGGTATCACATCTAGTGGAGTAGTTCGCACCATTTTCGGTTCCGAGTAATTTTAACGTGAAGTACTTCTGCACTCCCTCGACTTTCAATTTGTCCTCTATGCGTATACTACTATACATGAATGAACAGTAATCAAATAAAGGACGCACACAAACCTTGTACAACAGAATTCTAGACTCATTTCTGTAGAAGTTCCTGAGTAGAAAGCCGATAAATCTGCGTGACTTTGACACTTGTTTGGAGATATGTTCAGAAAATGATAAGTTATGTGAATATCTCAGCCCTAGGTCCAGTAGAGATTCCAGTCGTTGAAGTGCATGGCCTTGAATTGTCAGGTCAAGTTCTGAATTGTTGCAACCTATGCAGAGCCAGCCACATTTTTCGACATTAAATTGGAGTTGCCAGGTGTCACACCATCTATCCATTTTTTCTAATTCTTGCTGTATGGCGTTTACTGTTATTCCAAGATCTGTGTTCTTGCATTTATACGTCACTTTTAAGTCATCTGCATATAGTATTGGTTTACCTACACTAAAGCATTCACAGATACTGTTTATATATATTATGAATAAGAGTGGGCCTAATACACTTCCCTGGATCACACCACTACTTACTGGTTTAGGCCTTGAGATTATCGAGCCAACTTTCGTTGTCTGATTACGGCCACAGAGAAATGATTTTACCCAGCTCACACACACATATATCCATGGGGAGTCACTGTTTTACACAGCAAAGCTAAAAGGAAACGCCCAGGACGTCGTATAACCTAGAAGAAATTTCGTGGAAAAGGAGGTGACAAACGGACATGTAATGCTGTTGTTTCCAAATGTCATTAGGCATTTAAATGAGATTTTCGCAAACGATGGGAATACTGCCAATGTGACAAGGGATTCCCGGAACAACGCTGTGAGTTCATGTGAAATAATTCATGCCAATGGCTCTGGTACTTGTGTCCAATTTATCACTCTGGCACAGTTTCATGCAGAGTTTTACTGGACAATATAAGCACCTGAAGTCATAAACGGTGAGCATTGGACTAGCGAAAATCCCAGAAACACTATATTAGGAGTAGCAGGGGAGTCCGGAGTCTTTAGAGGACCGCTTGCATCTACGGGCAAGTATGGCAACATGATATAGTTTAACCGAACCCTGATGCAGTCTAAAGTTAGTGACTTTACAAAGGATAACAAGCAGTCAAAGACTAAACCTAAGTCTGAGGTGAGCCGATCAAACTTCCTATTGAATATACCAGCGTGCAAAAGCCAGTGTGCTTGAACAAAGGGCACTGTTTGGTCAGGAGCAGTGGTCTGCTTTGTGCAGTACATTACGGGCTGACGTCCAGCTAGTAAGACGGTAAAGACTGCACGGGAATAATCAAGTGCCTAAAGGTGAGCCACTTCCATTTTCGTAACGACGACGCTGGAAAGGTTTTATTACCGTCACAAATACTAGCTATCGACAGGGTCTCTAGCATAGAAGTAGGATCTGAGAGGCTATGGGTATACAGGTAAATGACGAGGGAATCAACGGAACTATTGCCTTCCCCTTACATGGTCACACACGGCGTTCTGGAGCTGAAAACTAACACTGCCTGTGAAAAACGCGTGAAAAACCTACAACAGTGGAGATGGCTGTCGTCTCAGATGGTCCTTGATGCGGGTTATAGACCAGCAGCACTACTCCCAGTGCTATCAAAAGTACAAGGAAGACTGATTGATGTTCGCAACAGGCAACACCTCGACAGGGCAAATAGACTACAGAAAGTACAACATGGTTTCAGGAGAGGCAGGTCCTGTGTGACAAAAGTACTTGAAATGGCTGGATATCATTCAGGGATATGAATGCTCCAGTCCACGCGATCGTCTCAGACCTTAAGAGAGCATTTAACACATTTCAACATGCTCTTCTCCTATACAAAATATGTCAGGCGGATATGATTGGGCCGCTTCTGTCATGGTTGGAGGACCACCCAGATGAAAGGAAATTCTGCATCAAGGACGGTCGTGTCCTATCTCCCTATCGCCATCAGGACCATCAAAGGGCTCTACCCTAGGACCAGTGATGTTTTGGATATTTATCAACGACCTAACATTCTGTCTAAACCACCCGGCTCCTCTTTTTGCTACCGACGTAAAGACTTGAGAGGAATAAACTACTTGGAAGGCTGAGATGGGCTGTATGAAGACGAAGAATTTCTAGAAGACTGGGTGGTATGACTCTCTGCCTGAAAACTAAACTGCTGTAGGCTACAGAATGTAAGTCTCACTTTTTGTAACGAAAATGTGTCCTGCACAACGTCGGGTAGCAAATTAGGTCTAGTTCAAACGGAAAAATGAACACATGCGTGGATTACACAGGAGATGTAACAAGGGCATATGCGGTCATACAGTTTACGCATAGACAGTTTGGTGCACTCACTTCTGAGATCTTTCTAAGCTTGTACAACACATACGTCAGACCGAGGACTACATGCAGACGGTCTATTCCCTTAAAAATCACACGCTAATAATGGGTGCACCTAGACATATTTTTTTACTTCTTTACATTCTCCCTTGTCCTACCTTCCCGATCACCTCGGCTACTATTTCATTCAAACTATTATTTTGATACATATATATGTCAATTTCAAATTTCACTAACCATCTCTTTTATATTTCCTTACTTTCTTTTTCTTTCTCTTAGACCACATAATCTACGTCAAATATATATATATATAATCACTATTACCTCTTCTCTATTGTAGAAAACACCGAGCGATTTACGGGTGGGAAGATCAACTCCATGGTCTAAAAATACAGCCTGCAACAAACCACATATGATTCATTCCAGCAACAATCTTTTTGCAGTCAATCAAAGCTGTAACACTCGAGTGGTGGGACGAACCACGCAGTAGTTTACAAAATACCAAGAACCTGTAACTCACAACCAAGAAGCGAGCACAAAGAAATCAAATTGGTTTACACTATCTAATTAATGTGGTACTGGATATTGGATGAATGATACTAAGTGCGTAATTCGAAGGTTTCCCATCCCGTTTGACCCCTAACATGTCACAGAGTGTAAGGATTGTTTTCGTCCTTAGAAAGCAATATTCGTCTGTGAAATTCTGTCTTGAATGGTGAGAGTAAACATTCTTCAACATGGGTGGGATTTAGGTCATTCATTATAAGCAATGAAACTATGTTTGTGAGTTCTTGCTTAAATTCTTGTCAAATATCCTAATCCTGCAGTGTGTTTCTGATATGATTTACTATACTTTTTCGCTTTATAGAAATTACTGAAATTAATACTTGGAACTGTTGCTTTAGTAATCACATTTAAACCCGTTGAAGTCGGTAGATACAACCAAATTGTATTATGCTGTAGTCGAACACTTCCCTGACAGCCACTATATTTTTTCATCAAATAAGACTAGATGCAGGGCAAGTTGTTTCGTCCTACTATGGTCAGCGAGTAAGTTGTTTGTTTCCATTAGTGAGAATCGTTGTGGCATGAAGTGGTGGTAATTCTCTTTTGGTCAATACCAGCTGATACGTATGGTGTGCACATCCCGTCTTCAACAGAACGTAATGTCAACAGACAAATTCCTTTATTTCTTGGAGATTTTTATAAGCGGAAGCCATGTTTGAGCAGATAAAGTAAATATCTCTCACAATACATGTAACATGTACTGGAATTTTCACTGAGAAACCATACCTGCTCAACCACAGTGAAATGTGCTTTGGCCATTCACTCATATCTCTATCCCTCGATAATTTATTTATGTATTGAAATAGGTTCTTTCTGTCGAGAGTGAACATCACTTGAGGAACTGGTGCGCATTTTTGCACGTATGATGCATGAAACGTAGCAAATGATAACCTGCCACTGAAACAACACTTGACTGCAAATAACTGGTAAACTGAGTGAAAAAGAGATTGTATAGTTTAACACAGTGTAGAAGAACGGCCTGTAAAGGGAATTAATCATCAGTTTATTTGTTGCATAAATTTTACAATCAACTCAAAAGGAAATGGGAACATTTGGGGTAAATTGTGCGTAATTCGTTATTGACTGCTTCATTCTGAAATGTTTAAAGAATATAAGTCTAGTTTAGTTATACGTTAGTAACTCCATTGAATCAAATAGTTAGCTCACTATAGAATTACAATTGTAAGTCGGATGCCTTACCGTAGTCATTTGACATAAATATACATCAATTTTATGTCACACAAACAGTATGGATGAATAAATGCTGGAGGATATTTACTTCATTATGGAGATAACCCACTGAGTTAAGTGAGTAGTACTTGATTTGACTTCCTTTTAACCCTGCATATGGTGAACTACCATTTTCTACATTACACGTTTAATTTGTAAATGATGCACTGTGACTGGTTGGCAATTCAATGACATGGGCTTTAATCTAGGTTAGGGTTGAAAGTTCGTTCTGCAGATTTCATGAGAAACAGGGACTGATTGTTCATTACATCTCTGTCCTAACAAACACATATTATGGCTTGAAGAATGTTTGCCTTTTAACAGGAAACCATTGTGGTATTTATCTGTTTTTAGTTAACTGATTAGTTGACGACGTTGTAACGCCTCTGCCCAATACATAGTTGTCGAAACATCGTATCCGATCTATCATTCGACCTTACTTTATTGATAATTTTGAAGGAAGAATCGGATGGATCTGTGTGAACTCAGTTCACCAAGTGGTCTAGTACTGATGTAGTCATTGACTTGTATTCTCGTCCTGATTAGCATTCCGTGTAAAATTATGTGATGCATTTGAAAATTACACTCTTTTCAAAGTCAGAATAACAAGATCCATAGGAACAAGTGATTTTATATACACACCGGCTTATTTTGAATAGATGAAAGAGATTTCTTAGACTGTATTGATCTCACTAGCAGACCAACTAATCCTCCACAGATCCAACTTATGAATACCTTGTCGCTTATTAACAGGGTTGAAAAAGCTTATCAACCTGTAAATAAGAGAAAAACATCACTTTGTGATATTTTCCATCAACATTCCGTCATATAATGTAAGATAAAATGGTTCCAGAATTACAATTGATAAGTTTCAGCCAGAGATTTTATTATTGGATCATAAATTTTGTGACCGGTTACATAAGATCAGTGCTTCTCGACACTAATATCGAGTTTGAAATCTTCATTACTCAAAGAAATGAGTTGATCCCATTATCTGATGATGAACTCACTAGGTTCACAACTGTATTAGTTGACAACTGTCAGCATTATAAAAACAACAGTTGTCCTACCAAAAGCCTATTGACTAAACAACATTGACAAGCTTTGAGCAGAATAATAAATAATGAAGGCGGATAATTAGTAGGCCAGATGAAGAGGTGGGCGTAGTACTGATGGATAAATGCAGGTCTGTGGACAAAATGAATTCGTTTTCGGGCGACGAAAAGAGATTCCGAAAGCTTTAAAATTCAAGAGGTTCAAACAGAAAGGGTAAAAGATGACTGCAAAACAAGCGCTGGTGCAAATGTGGAGACAGGTGGAGTAATCTGTGAGGCCACCTATAACTCTCTCAAACTCATCGGAAGTTATGTATCACTTTTGTAAGGTCTATCTAAATTACATAAGCCAAGACTCTCTCTTCTCTCAGTTCTAGACTTGTGTGATTCCACCTTCCATGCAGTGGTGAAATGTTTATTTGGACTCCCGCAACCATAGTACTAACAAGTGATAAATCATAGTGTTGAAGACTTTTGTCATATCATTTCTTAGTCGGATGATGTGAATTTGAATCGGGAGACAAACAGTTTATATACTGAAATAACAACAAATGTAAAAAACATAATTTTAAATTATGCAAATTGATGAGTGTGAACCAACCTTCACTCTATAAGTCTGAAACAATAAGTCATAAATAAAGTTATTTAATGTTTAGATTATTCAACCCAAACTTATTCAGATTTATTGGGACTTCAAAAATACAGAGTGTTAGGAAACGTTTAGCATAAGTTCTGTTTAGATGGAACCTTCATTCTCTACAAAAACAACCAAATGTTTCATTGGATGAACCACGGTCTCTTCTGTAGAAAGAATCGTAATCTCATTAAAAACCAACACGTATGTATGTGTGTATGTATGTCAACTGATGCATGGAGTGAATTTGAAAGTCACTGAATACTGTCCAACCATTCACGTACAAACTTGTAGGAACGAAATGAAAGGGCACCACAGTGTCCTGTCCGTTATCCTACTGACCCCACTAGTAACTGGATCTTTAGCTTTCGACTAATCAATCTTAAATTAAGCGGTCGAAATGGTTAACTTTTTGTCAGTGGTACCTAACCCTTGCATCGCAGAAAATGTTCGAATTGTGAAGAATTCACACGAGCTACTTCGAGTTTGGATTGAAGTCATTACACGATAAGGCTTTCTACCAACGGGAATATACCAATATTTCTGAATCACCGTCTCACGAGCAGTCACTGAAGACGGATATAATCTAATGAGGTTCTTCACGAGGTTTGGCAACGCTGACGCCTAAAGTTTAGAAGAACACCGTCGTTAAATCAGAAACCGAAATATAGCAAAAATGTGGCAAGAGGTCTACCCCTTAATGAGCTGAATAAAGAAATACAAGTTGATGCAGACGTAACATTTAGTTTTCAAATAGAGGGGAATTAATCAGTTGAAAACTATGTATCGTCGAATAAGGATATGCCATCATTAAAGTGTTTTCCAATGAAGCCCAACAAGTCAGATATACAATATTTCCGCTTTGGAGGAGACAGATTAGGAAAGAAAATTGTTCACCCCAAGTAACATACCAATGATACATAGCTTGCGGTAAGATCTTCGTACGTACGAAACTGGAGAAGCCAACACCAACAGGCTGTGTGCGACCTACCTTAGCCAGCTGTCCCTAAGACTCTGCGATCACTCAACACTAGTGCTGATTCTCTTCCAGGTACCCCAAGAAGTATTCAGCTGTCATGATGTAGGTATTAGTAACCTCCCCAACACACACCTGAATAAGTGCACAGTGCTCTCCTGATTATTCTGATCTCATGTGAGTGAAATATTCTGAAAATTAGAACTCAGGTGTGATGGAAAAAGAAGAGAAAAGTTATTGTTTCCAGAATCATCAATGAGTTCTTACAATGTTAGTCCAAAGTTCCATCTAACAAAAACAAAAGTGAATCACATCATATTTCGGTATAATAACTACCTTTGAAATTATAATGAAGAAGTAGATATTACAGTAGAATTTGGGCACTTTGGTAGAGTATAAAGTTTCCCTTAGAACTGATTTTAATTGTGTTAGTGCAGAAACATCATTGTAATGTAATTCAAATATATTGGTACTATTTAGGGAGAATGAAAGTGTATTTTTGTTCACTCAGCTGACTTAATAATGTTGGTGAATAAATATATGAGTAGCTATGAGTGAGTGGGACAGTGAGGTAACATTTAATAACGCTTGGCTAAACTGCAGTGAGTCAAATCACCATTGTCCTCAACTGCTTTATATAATCAAAATATCCGGTGCATTTTTGTCAAATAAATTCACCCATACAATTTCATGCTAGTCCATGTCTTCTGATGTTTACGTGTCATAGTGAAGGATAAGGTAATTGATGAGAAGGGTGGGTGGGTTCTTAGCTACATTCGGTAAGCGGTTGTGTTACTTGTCGCATTCAGTATCGTTTTACCCATGTAGTTATCCACTTGATCACATCACTGAGATGTTGTCGTCGACCGAATGTTCATGATATTGTCTAACCATGTATATTGCAGTTGCTAACGACAGTTCACGACACTCGATTACTGGTTATCCATCTGATGCATACGTGAATGAATGAATTCCACAGTTGTATTTAGCCTGATCTGTTTCCCCTTTGTTCACTTTTTGCATGTCATCACAGTGCTTAATTTTCTAGTCAAGTCAATAGCTGGTGCATTGAATAGGGAAGTAGAGGAAGGAATATGAGTCATCTTCCATACATTTAGAAGTATGAAGTATCATGGTACTTAAAAATGTAGTAAGTTTTTTTCGAAAACAGTGTGGCCTCTGGAAAATAATCCTGGTTGATTGCATTCTGATATGATTTCCTTGGTGAAATTGAGAGGTCCTACCGTTTAATTAGCCTGAAGTCAGATAATCTTAAAACCAGATAAAGCAAGCTGAAACCATTCTGGACCAATTTCAATCTTTGTGTCAGGGTATAATTTTATTATACTGCTATTAGAAAACCATGGAACCCAAAATTATTGGCTTAACTTTACGTGGTGGGTAATATTTGTGCATATTGCATTTTCATATAATGAAAATCGATTATTCTCACCAGCGCAGAGCAGTCCATCTTCTGTTTTTATTTGGTTTTTAGTTCCGTGGGATCAAAGTAACTGGAAGGTAATATTGGTGATTGGTCTTCAGATAATATACTCATTGCCTTACTAATTCGAACCTTAGTTGTGACATGATTATTAGTACAGGTCATTTAAGTCTACGTCAAATTTTTGGTGACGTTATTCAACCCAAACAACAGTAGATTACTTGTTCATAACACGTTTAGGCTGCTTTCACTCTATATCTTGGGGCTCATTTTGATTACCTGTGGTTCTTATGGCAACCTGTGACTAGCAGGGTACGGCAGGTCGAAGGTGAGGACATTTACTCATCGAAGAAGATATTGCTAAGTGGTCTCACTATGTCGTGAATTGGCATAAGCTAGAATCGAAGGGCTATTGGATTGGGTTTCAGTGGCTTAATGGTCTACAAGGTCGCTATCCTTGTAACCAGAAAGTCCTGGGTTCGAACGCACACGGGTTTGCAGTGCTGAAGAGTTCAGCAGGAGGGCGAAAAGCTGTACAGTACTCCTTGGTGGTTTTCCAATGGTTCTCTAACTGATGTCATCTCATGATGAAATCCTCCAATTAACTCTGTGTTTCCTGTTGTTTAGTTTCATGTTCTGTATAGGCTTATTGATCTGATGTGTTGTGTATCTCTCGCTTCACTTATCAAACTTGTTAAATGACAAGAAATAGGATGTAATTGTACACTCTTTACAAAGTAAAGCATATATCAGCGGTTATAACAACTTACAAATCTCTTAATTTTAGATTTCTATAATGGAAATGAAATTAGTTTTCCACTATCAAACTTATTTTTCTTTTGTACTTCATCAGTCAATCTTTGTGTAATGATTAGATAAATATTACTAAATATTTTACAGAGGATACGATCAGTCAACATCAGTGTATACCATGCGAGCCTAGATTAGAATTTACTGGTTGTTGGATTTTATTCTAGTGGCTAAATGGTCAGTGGACTGATCTGTAGTCGAGAAGTAGTGTGTTCGATCCCCAGTCGAGTCATTTATGCACACTGATGAAGAGTCGCAGACAAGGAGGAAACGTTTGTTCAGTACATATAGCTATCCATAAGTAGCACATTATGGTAGTAATAGCAGCAGAATATGTTCATTAGTTAAACTGTGTGTTTTAACAAACTGGCATTTTGACACCATTTCTGAACATTCGCATAATATGAAGGTAATATAACATGTACTGGAGATATGTTTCCATCTGACAGTTATTCGTAATGAATATCTCCTCTTGCCAACATTTTATTTGACGAAATATTTTTTTCAGAAGCTCCAGGTGTAAATAACGGACGATGGCCCTTTGAAATAAAGCTGAGGATTACATCTGTTATGTAGAATGTTCGTCAGTCACTTATGTGGTCCGGACTCCATGCCCTGCTGATGGACTCCTTAATTTCGAATAGCCGCTAGTAAGCCGAGAATGATGGAAGGTTCCACATAGGACTAGAAACACCATCACAACCTAAGCTTTTATAGGTTCCACTCGGAAAGTAGGAAATGGAGAGCATGAACTGGGAAATTACATGAGAACAGAGCAAAAGAACACAGTACTTTTTGTCTTTAAATTTCTGCATTCTCAAATGTGTACTGCGCATATCAAGATTTTGTAAAGGTAGCAGCCAAAGCAGATCCAAAAAGTCAACCGTAGAGTCATGTGAAATATTTAATCTAACTCTTTGTTATGCTACGTAGGTTGTACAAGTTTACTCTGGTATATTTTGTGGAGAACAGAAATATGATTCTGTATGGTTTTTGTTACAAGTTAAAAATCACGTTCCTTCTTATATCATCTGTACACTTTCTCATAATACCATGTGTTAAGCAGCACCTTCTGATTCTCCTTCCTAAGGGGGATCAGTGACAAGATTTGTTAACATACACTGGAGAGGAAGTATTGAAATGCACAACGTGCAGATTTAGAGATTCTATTACTAATTTGAGCACAGTGGATCAAGCTCTACCTTCGAGTGAATATACACTCCAACACTTTATCATTCCTAATATCTGTAATACACTTTCCGAGTATCTTATATTAATTTCATTGAATTGGATGTTGTGTATCCTTACCGCATCTTTACGTATGTCCATCAAAATTTAGTGGTTCGTCTTTTATGAATTCAGAATCACACTGGATGTATATTTCATTAATGCATATTTCGTTGTATTCCTGTTTTTAACATGCCTTCCCCTACTGGTACACAGACGTCGTTAGTTGACGCGGAAGATTGAGGGTCACAGGGCTGTATAATTCCACGTGACTAAGATTAACGTCTTCCAACTTATAGTTTCATCAGGCCACGGATACAGTTCGCTTTCACTGAGAGACTGTTTACGGTAATGACTAAGTTCGTATATATATATAAATATTCTCTGTGTGACCTATGAAAGTAGGTACACGATTTCGGTATTTAAATAATCCCTGTCAGTCGAAGTGTTGCAGTATGATAAACGTTTTAGGAGTGTTTAAAAATGCATCGTAAATAATTAGGCACAAAGCGTAGTGAACTTTTTAAAAGATACTTACAATTTCATCAACTGTTTATATCTATTCAGGATAGACCAGTGGAATGTGACGATTAAAATTTAGTGAATGTTTCTTCAAATAAAATTTAGGTAAGCCACATTTGAATAACTAAGTATTTCGCCTAATGTATCATTGGTGCATCCGTACGATACCACTATAAATGTCGTAGTTGAAAGTATTTTATGCTTGACGCTGTTTACTACTGACTGATTGTCACGAGTAATTGGATGCCATTCTCACAGACCATTAGTAATTGCTAGCAAGATAAAAGTGAATTAAAAACCGCACAGGATTCTCGCTCATTCGGGGTAGACTTCATCAGTGGTCCTGCTCTTTTAACTCATCTGAGAGAGACTAATCATTTGGTACCGTCTGAATTCTGATTGACCACATGGGTGAACAGGCAATACATTGAATCAGATTCGTGATTTACAAATCGATTTGCGACTTGTAATTATCACACCTGGAAGTGAAATTTCACTAAAGTTTCCTTCACAGATTGAAATTGTTTAGATCACATTATACTGTATGTTTGATGTGATAAATTGGAAATAAAGAGAACAAGCATAATTGCAGGTGTGTGTCGTATACTACTTTACTGATCGCCTTAAGGAGTTGCGAGCTGTATAATTTCGTTTCTAATAAAAACTTTGATGAAATTTCACGTCGAACTTTGTAAGTGGTGAAATGGCTAATTGATTTGCGAAATATAAATTTGATTATACTCTTTCTCTCTCACTACTTGGTTGAAGAAAACACACAACTTCATCTTACATTTTAACGAGGCAGTCGCATCTAGAATAAAGAAAACGGGAAGAGGTTAATAGAAAACAATAATCATCAGTGATTATTTGGTATCATCGGACACCGGAAAAAACACTTGGGATAACTAAAATACGTATATAGTGTACATATTGGTCATAACGGTGAAGATTTGTAGCTCAGGTGGATGATTTCGGTGCAGTTGTGTTCTATGAGATGGATGGTTTATTTGCGAAAGTTTCATTGCCCTACTAGGTAACATCTTCAGGGCATACTTCAATTTGACTGTAATCTGAAGACGTTGCCTAGTAGTGCGATGAAAGCTTCACAAATAAACCGTCCAGTTCAGAGAACAGAAATAAATCAAAATCAGGTGAAATTTATTGGCTAGAACAGTAGGGATGGCGCCAAAGTCAAAGAAAACGCATCACATTGTTCAATGATTTTCACAAAACATGTTTCATATCTGCAAGTGAGTAGATATAAGCAGCATTTCTGAGATTCACATGAGGATAGAATATCAGAGGATTCTGAAAATATTTCATAATGTATTTAAATAGGAATATGTTAAAAGAACATTTATTGAACTATTGAAAATCTAGGAGAGTTGGACATCTTTGTCTCACTGTGAGACAATACATTTATTCTTACTCAAAATACCCATGAGTAACTAAAGTGAGGTTATTAGACTTTCAGAGGGACTCTTTGTAGAATCGGATGTCCAATGATTTGCAGTTACTGCCAGTTTATGCTATGATACAATTTCCATTTACTGTAGTTTTCTTCACATTGATTTCAGCAAATTTCACCGAGTTATAACTTCTCACCAGGACTTTAGGATTTCGAAATCGAAACCAATAAATATTGAATAGTAGTTGATTCAGTTTACAAAAGTGTTCTTCTCCAAACCCTGCAGACATAGATAAGTTCAATGCATCCCAAGTTGAGTGTAAATTATGAAGTTGAGATGAGATAGCTGTTAAGTATCCATCAATAATTAGTGGTAGTGATATCAGTTACCAATGATATCAGCACTGGTATAATACGGTGGAAAAAGCTCAGATAGTTAAAAGCCTTAGTATAAATCACTCTCCATCGGTACTGTAACGCCCAAAATCACAGTTGAAAATAAGTCAAATAAGTCAATCCTAACGTAAAATGTTACAGCTTCCCAGCATTTCTATGTTTCCTCTGGTTTTCAGACTGGCTACAGTTTGTAGGTAAATATATCTATTTGATAAACAATATAATTAAGGGTTAACCACTCAATCATGCTATTGTGAAATTTCAGCTGTTTAATACACGGATAAATTTAGAAAATGCACGGACGACAACTAAGAAATACACCGCATAAACTATAAAATCTACTTCAGCAATTTTTTGTCATAATATAAATTATGCATTTTTGATTATTCATTCAATCGAAAAATAAAAAATGCATTGGAAACATACCGAGTTTTTGCACATATTAGGCTGTAGTAGAATTAATGCGTACGTTAAATGTGTAGAACACACGGTTTTGTTATTCTCACCTAGTAAATCGTATTCTAAAGCATGTGATCTGATGAGAAGCATACACAGTCAAACGAACATCAGTAGCAATCAAGGACCCTACCAGTAACACAGGTTATTTATCAGAACTTCCTCTGATTTCGATGTTACGAGGAGTTGGTCACCATCGTGAGGTGGTAGCTACCAGAAAGGCATGTGTCTGTGGTTTTGTAGAAACAATTATTTCCATTTAATGCTTGAACTTCTACTATTCACTTCTAAAGCGAGACATTTTACGACTAACAATTTATTACGTTCAAACCTGTTATTGATACTCCATTTTTATTCTTAAGACAGGTGTTTCTTGAGTTTTGCGAAGAACAGTGTTTCTATGAAGTTATTCTAGACACGAATTCTGTCCTATTTGAGACCCATCAGCTTGATATACCTGCACCTGCAATGAGGTATGTGGTTTCAGGTGAGACGTGAAACCTGTACCTTAAGTTTTAAACGCCAAAGCTGTTACCTATTGGGTAGCAAGAACCACCTTTTGTGGAGTGATTATCGGTTATTATTTATTTTCAGGTTATTCCGAATTCCGCGTCGGTTGATTATGTTGAACCGAAATACTCAGTCTCCAATGGCATTCTGGCGCCTAATGCGGACTCTTTAACGATGTCTAAGAATTACAGTTGAGTTATTTCGGTTGATGGATTTAACTACTATTCATCAAAATACCTTAGTCCTTAGACACCGTCGAAGTCTGTGAACCATAAAGAAGCATTGATCTGACATTAGGGTTGATGATCGAGATCCTCTAATTTGTTCTGACTGCAGCAGATTTCCACACTGTCTTCAAACTAATGAATGCCTGTCTTGCCTTTCTGATGGTGGTTGGATTTGACATCTGAATCCGTGACGCCACCTGTAGTTGAAACGATGCTGCCTAGATGAGCTAAATAAGTGACCCACTTCGGATTACTCCTGCTGATGGTAACTGATGCATATCGGTGCTATTTACATATCTTCATCGCCTAGGTCTCTTTTGTGTCCGCTTAAGGTCCTGACTTCGATGCTTGCCTCTTCTGCAGACATTTTGGTTTTTGCCTGTTAACGTTTTGGTTGGTGAAACATAAGACATACTTCTTCTATTTACTCATCACTACGCACAGCCACTCGCCTTCTCATATCTTACAAGTGTATTGATTAGAATCAGAAATAAAAGCTGCACAAAATATAAGAATCACAGTAACTTGGGATATACTTAAATTGTGTCAGTTATCACTTACTCAGGATTGTCTGCCTCCAGCTCTATTGTTGGGCTAAGAATACATAGAAAAAACGAATAGATGACGAAGTGTATGCTAAATAGTGCTCCTAAAATGAGTTTGTTTCATTCAGATCAAAGAAATCAGTGTCATCAACTGAGCACATCGGTTAGATATTTGAGTCTCGAAGGGACAAACTTAAACTTCGTGCACCGAAGATGCGCGAACGCACATATTTTCATCGATAAAACCGAAAGGCTGATAAGTAAATTCGGTCGTTTAATCTTAAGTCTTATCATTCCTCAACCTAACCCTTGCCCTAACCTATCTCTAACCCATTACCAGTCTACTTTCAACCAACTATAATTTCTCCCTTATTGGGTTGAGTTAACTCTACTTAGCCTTAAAGTAACCAGATATCCCGTTTTACACTATGACAATTCATCTTGTGTTTTTTTCATGAACATAGTGATATTCACCTGGCGTCACTATCTTTCTGACTAGGCATTCTGTGGTCGTTGATGTCTTAGTACTTTATTAGTGTCTAAAGTTTAGCTTCTCCCTAAAATGTGCTGTTCATCATAAAGATTTGAGTCAATTCATTTCACTTACAACGATGTTTGAAGATTGTCACTAATTTCGTTTGTATTTTCAGCAAAATAAAAAAGATGAAATTTACACATTATCAGTGAGTAATAAACAGAAATTTAGTAATCAAATATACATATATATATTTATATATAAATAGAAATTCTCTCGCACCTGTAGAACTTGAGAACATGCAAAACGGCATGTCTTAAAGTGCTTTTCAAAAGGAGAAATTGGACGAACCAGTGTGATTCAACAATTGATTGATAGAATGTTCGCGAACCGAAAACGTGGTCAACGTTTCGATCTGCTTCCGACAACCTCCTACACCGCCTGGATAGGAAAAAGGCAGGGTTATGCCTGAGGCTATTGACCACACTGCGTAAATACAGCACTCACTCTAGGGACACCTGAAAGCTTGAATCCTCATATTTCACTCGGAGCATATAGAAACCCTACTTTCTGTGGGAATATTATAAGATCAGGCTTTTGATTAATACTAGAGCGTTTGGAGTAATTGCAAAGTTATAATTCTTGTACTCTTGAAACCGAAGTTAAGTTAATATTCACTTACAGCAGTCTGAGATAAGTAGAGCTAAAGTAGAAAAATGACATAGTTTGTATATTTAATACCTTTTGTATTTAATTAAATGTCTTGTGTATAAATATTTAGTGCTAAACTTCACTGGATTTTGGTGTAATTTGCTTAGAATCATGAATGAAGTCCTGTGATCTTAGTTGTCTGTAGTCATTACGAAAGTATGTCTGTCGTTTCAACAAAACTTATGTTTCCTCTTAGAAATAAATTTGCATAATTCTGTAACGAGGGCGTTTGAATCTCTCAAGATATCTTGCAAAAACCAGTGATTCCTTGGGATCGGTGAGTAGTGTTCATTCGCAAAGAATTCATTATGATGATAAATATATTGAGGACGAATAGGTCAAAGTTTCAATTAGGGAGTGTGAATATTCATACTCAGAAGAAGGTATTACTCAACCAGCTTTTGACTAATTTTCGTCCCTACTAACTGACGAGGACTATGGGTTCATACAGTTACTTCCTTTGATCTACTTGAACAACATCAAAAAGTAATAAATCAAGCAGGATACCGTGAATCTATTATATTTCGTTGGTTCTTTTAAACGTTAAACAGTCTTTTAGAATTTGTATGTTATTATACAAAACATTCAGATGTATCAGTTATTGGCAATAAGGTTAGTGAACACTAATATCTCTTGATTAGATAGCATAATGGAAGGGATGTTTTACTATTTAGCTTGCTAGTAGGCACAGGAATAATTAAAGAGTATTCTAGAATCAGCAATAAATTTTTTCAAGTGAATTGTAGTGCAAACTGAAGTCACACATTCATTTGTTCTTGTCTAGTCCTTATTACTGCTTCATTTCTGTTTAACTTAGTATGAGTTTAAATTCACTCGACATTTCGTTTTCCCGTAACCATAGTTATTGATTTCTGTCCGAACTGATCTCACTTATTCTACAAACATTCTATTTGGTCTGTCGTAATCAATCTCTTCCGGTGAGAACGGTATTTGCTGTACATTTTCCCTTATACTTCACTCTCGGTTGAAGATTGTTTGTTCAAGCCTCCTCATTCCTGATCTTCGAATTCACGTGCTGTTTATTTTTAATCATGGATCGCCTTTGACAAAGCTTTGCTGGTTTTTCTCTCATTAACTTAGAGTGACAGTGAATTGCCGGCATGCAGCCTACACATCGCTCATTTGGTGATTTGTGTATTCTGTTTTTTGTGTTTGTGAGTTGTTTTTGGTAGATGCATTTTGTATTGTGGATTTCACGCGTAACTCAAACGTCTGGTTTAGTTAATTGAAAGTCTAATTACAAATTATGGTCCTGGGTTTTCTTAGAAGAAATTTACAACATATCCGTAATCGTTCGATTATCTAGTTAGACTGACGTCTGGGGACATTTCAAGAGACTTGAGACAAAAGTGCAGAAGTTTTTAACACTGCGATCGCTACCCACTTATTAGATTTACTAATTATCATCATTATTCCCTTTATGACTTCAACAGCGCATCTCTATTTCAGCCTAATCTCTGAAGTCCCCTTATCTTGCTTCATAATTGCTCACAGATTCTCATCTTCCCACATCATCTTCTCCAAATTACCTTCAGACAATCAACATGCTTTCTCCTATTTGGGTACACCTTGGGGGTCTTATGCTTGACGCCACTCAACTCCCCTCAGTGTGTATTCGGTCCATCTCCATTTTCTTTGGCAAATGTTTTGGTCAACAGGTTGTTGGTTGGTCATTTGTAAGAGTTATTTGATGCTTGTTCTTTCTGGCCATCTGATCCTTAATTTGGAGTGAAGGCAGCTGATTGTAAAAATTTGAATTCTGTTAGAAATGCTTTTAGTGGCACGCTTGATTTCTCAACTATACAGAATTACTAATCTCACATTAAAGTTAAAAATCCAAAGCTTGTTCCTGGCGTCGATTGCTATAGATTCCTAAACTGATTTCATATTACTGAACGTCTGTCAGGCTTTCTCGGTGTTGCTTTTGACATGGTCATCCGTGTCACCTCTAGCTGAAACGATGTTGCCCAAATAAGTGAAAGAAGTAACTTCCTTCAAATTTCTGCAGTTGATAGTGACTGGTGTCCATTGTTGTTGGTACATTATCTGCATAATCTCTGCATTTTCCCATGTTCATCTGAAGTTCAACCTTCGCTGCTTCGTCTGCCAGCTTGTTGGTTTTCGTCTGTGTATCGATGACTTTGTGTGACATTTGAAACTGATCGTCCGCAAAGTTCACATATTCTACAGTCTTTCTTTTCGGTTCAGTTTATTCCAGTCTCGTCGCTACCGATGGTCTTTCGCACTGTCCACTTCATCACAATCAAGCATACCATCAGTGATGGTAGGCAGCCCCGTCTTACTCCTGTATTCATTTGAATGTCCTCGCTGATTTTTCCATTGTGAATCACTTGACATTTGGCACAGTTATACAGCCTGAATGCTCCATCTTTTGATGCGTAGATTTGCAATTTGATCAGCACATGACTGGCTTTTACTGAATCTAGCTTGTTCTGCGTAGCGGGAGTTCACATCTACTGCACCTTTTAGTCTCTAAAAGATGACATGAGTTTACATTTTCCTGGCATGAACAAGTGCAGGATTGCATTTCATTGTTTGAAAAGAGTTGAGTCACCCTTCTTTATTTACTTTGACAAGGTAACATTTCTTCTAATCAGTAGATTACTTTCCTTCTTTCTAAACCTTTTGCAACGGTGACGTAAACATATCTGATGAGGTCTGTGGATTCGTTTTCTGTGCTTCTGGAGGAATTTTGTCTCGTGCCACATGTCGGCGAACACCACTCCTCCATTAAAAGCAGAAGTCCTGAATGCCATGAAGCTACTAAAGAAGTCCCTGCCGTTGATGATATTTCTGGACGAGTTGCAGGTGATAATCGGTTAAACCCATTGTAATAAGGTTCCCTTTCTGACCTTTCCTAGGTTTCATCTATGATCTCTCATATGATAACGACTTGGTTACCTGGTAGTGATCACGTAATTGATGCATTAAAATCATTCAAGAAAATCATAATTCGTGACAGTTTCTGTTTATCAGGTATCTGTGAATCAGCGGCCATTAAACGGTTGAAACCGAGGTTATGAATTCAGAAATGAACCATTGCTAACGTTGTTTTACTACAGTGAATACACTTTGTGTTATTTCAATTTTGTTACTTTCCCTTAATTTCCTTATCTTAACTATATTTTACTTTGACAATGCGATACGCTTATTTCTTCCTAGATAACAGCGATTCATAAAAACGTATAATGTGACTGTGAAAAGTTGATGTAGTGAAACGCTATTTCATGTAAATGAGGAGGTTCCATTCAGAGGTATGTTGCATAGCAACTTAAAAATATCTTTGAATAAAGAAATAAAAAGCGATAATATCTACATTGACGTACATACGAGTACCCTCTCTCCTGAGAAGAGAAAAATAAAACAGGAAAAGCTTATGATCCATTCAACAAAGTGTTTGAATAAATGAATTCAAATTCAACTGTCTGATCGATGACTTTACCTCAATTCCTTTAGAACATAACCGGTCCCCTGTTTACTCACAAGTGTAGTGATGGAACAATGCACTGTTACAGATAATCTCTTCTGCTTCTGAACATCACTTTGAGCAAGATGCTGTAAGGTGGTGTAGTACACTGTTTGGAATCCCAGTCTGAGTGTAGCAGCGTGCAATATAATAATGATTACAAATGTCATTAAAGTACACCGTTTTACGTTAGCTGAAAGCGCATTATCACTGAACGCCTGTGATTCAATGACACAATGTTCACCAGCAACGTACTTGACTTGGTCTTCAAATCCCAGTCGATGGACTCCAGTATTATTGCTTAATTTACTAGCCGTTAGTGAGACTAAAGAGAAAAATTCACTCGATGCATATGCAATCAGCATCGTTGTCAACTGTTTTGACTGTAGTTTGAAGTAGTAAAACCTCTTCTGTCAACAGCTCTCAGTACTCCTTGTTATCCTATGTTGTTAGTACTCTTATTGTCGCTGTTAAGATAAGTTATTGGGATATTTTTCGTTACCTTATTAGCTTCTTACGGCTCTCAGTCTACTAGGTTGTATTACCTGTCCAATGAGTAGTATAATGTTATTTGATTTAGAAAAGAGGGGAGAAATTCAAGTCATGTGCAATGGATAAACTTACGGTTTATATATTATTCGGCTGTGCAAAAAAGATGAAAATATCGGTATTACTTGATGAATTAATTTTATTTACACAACGTCAATCAGGATATTCAGAGAGAGAAGAATCGCCTTTTCACGGATGAATGAGATATACTTCGATAATACGCCTAATAGTTCTGGTTTAGCCTTGACTTATATTTCAAAAATTAATATATCTGTTGAGTTCTGTCGTTTTAGGGATATTGAGGTAAATATGATACCTGAGTGAATGTAGAATGCCTGAAGATGACATACACAATAAAAACCTCCCTATTATAAATGAAAATCATCTCTGAAATCACTGCAGGACCATTGGAATCGCTTGGATTATATCTTCCCTATAAACCAATAAAATGAACTTTATCTCTGCAGTGGCAACCAGAAGATCCAAATGCAAAAGAAAACGAAATCAACATCAATTACAAGGTGAATAACAGAAACTGTTGACATTTACACACACATACACAGCTACATTAGACAATTTCCAGTAGTCTATTTGAATACGCTGCTGCTTCTCTGAATTAACAACCTACTGTTGTTGAAGATGCAACAAGATGTAGTGAAACAGCTCCATCTCTCTTGGTTTCTTGCGAATTTCTGATGTAATAAACAAGGAAAGGAATAAGTCATCTGTGAGTGGAATCCTAGTCACCTCACATGTCCAGTTTGAGGAAAAGCCTACTACAAATGAGATTTTCATAAGGCCACCAACTCTGAATTCAGAAATCGGACATATTTCCTGTTAGCCATATCAACAGTTCATCGATAAAGGGTGATCAGTTATTTCAGATATATTTTCCTCCGTCTGTTAATCAGGGGTTTGTGGAAGATTTAGAAACTAGAAGGTTTAAGTCTTCATTTACTTGTTTCAACTTTTCTGCTTTCTCTTCATCAATATTATAACTGTTTTCTTTTATCATTATGCACTTTTAGAAGCAAAGACAGCTAATCATTAATTTGATATCAGTGTGGAAATGAGCAGCATAAAGCAGGATGGAAAAGAGTGAAATGTTCAATGCCAAGAGAAATTCAGTGCTTCTCTACGATTTATAGGGGCGGCTGTCACGTAAACCAAAGTATTTTGAACAAGCTACTGAAGACTTTAATCACCGTCAGCTTTCTCTGGATTCTGAAGATCAGGTGTCGGAAAAGTTCAAGTGACAAGGAAGTGTAGCCGAGAACTGGCGAAGAACCTGTTGCCTAAAAAAATATTCTAAGGAGATAAAGGTGGAGTGTACATACACTGAGAAGACAATCAAGCGATATCATACACCAGACCATCTAGCGATACCTAAATGGGAAGCAACAGGTTGGGCGTGTGTCAGAGAGTGCCATGGAGAATATCATATGAAAAGGAAATGAAAGCATTTGAGACAGTTGTGAAGCCAGTTGAAAGTGACTGCAGAGGACTGAGTGGAATCAAGATTTAGTGCTGAAGCCTTTTGGCATGCTACTCTAAACTCTGATAACTAATCACAGTGATGATAAAACATTTAACTATTAATTATCCCCTAACTGATATAAATCCTAGGTGAGATCAACTTCACAAATATCTACACCATTTTATTACACTTACAATGCACTTGATCGTTGTTTGCTAAAGAGTAAGAAATTAAAACGAAAAAACTCACAGCTTCACTATTAAAGTTAATACTGTCTTAAATTTTCAATCATTTTCAAACTTGCAGAATACAAAACAGTTGGCCATTTGTGTCTACTGGCCATAAAACTGATTTCGACAATATTGAAATCATTCAGAAAAATTTCAAAAGTCGCAAAGAGGGATTCGTCTTATAGGTACTTCAATCTAACTGAAATCCGAATCATTTGAATGGGAATGACGGATTAGAACACAATTTGAATTAGTTCTAAAACCGCTACCTTTGCCGCATGAAGTGACAGAATCAACACACATATGGTAAGCAATTTCATTATGTGAACACATGCCGTATGAATAATGCCACCTATTTATCAAATCCAAAAACCTAAATAACGTTTATTATCAACATCAGTTACTATCCACTTGCCAGAGGAGAAATTCACCTTATGCTGAAAATTTATGGTTAAGTTACTGCATATCTTAGCTGAGATTTTGTAAGCTCTGGTTTAATATTACTTTGATAAAGGCATTATAAGCAGTTAAGATAGCAAAGTATCTGTAAATCTGAGAGACCCTTTTGTTTATTGAAAATGATGAGTTATTTTCACTTACAGATGTTTTATAAATATGTCACTGAAATGAAATAGTAAACCGCTTAGTAAATACTGAAAGAAGGGACCGTGAAGGCGTACCAGCAAGACATGGAGGTATTAGGCAGCAGACGTCAGCATTTGTCAAAGTGATGTGAAGTTGTGACATATTACAAATACGATACACTGAAACTTCCATTTGCACCAGTACTCCGTATTCTGCTTCTTTTCTTTTCTATTCTTGCTCTAGACATTGTTCAAAAAGGACGTTTTATTTCCTCACTTTGAAGCTTAATCCATTACCCTGCCTTTCAAGATTCTTTTACACAAAATATAATACTTTGAAATTCATGTCAGGAGCCCACACCATGATTTGGTACCTGCACAAAATATTATTTATACCTTCTATTGTTCTCTTATTCAAGACTAGAACAAACTATCAACTACTAGTAGACAGTGGGCAAAGTAGTTGTTTAAAAGATCTTTCGATTTTCGTCTAATATCCGTACTGGTAAGAAAATGGATGTGGCTTCTAATCATTGAGGGGACATCAGTTCTTTTGAGGTCACAGATACCATTTAATGACGTTGATCAGTGAGTACGAAACCAACGGTTCTGGGCTGTCTACCCTACTGCCTTCAACCACTTAAAATGTTGAGTGGTGTTTGTACATTTTGTAACTTACGACAACTAGATGTAAAAGGTACAGAGTGAACTAATTATTGAGGTATTAATGGTATTCACCACTAATATGATGTCTTCATTTACGATATTAATGATCAGGAGTTCAGATGTGGAACTAGTGGCTTTTTACGTTGTCCATTAACAATCTTTGTTTTCAGTTTATATCCAGTTTCTCTCGACGACTTCTCCCCTTTATTCAAATGAAAGTCACTCACTACATGTGTCGACCCGTTAGTAAGATTGAGTTTTTCTTTGATTACGTTCACAGTCAACTGTTCAAAATGCTTGAGAATGTAATGAATGTATGCCATACTTTTACAGTTTTATAAGAATAGGCAGCGTAATAAGAACTGATTTAACTTGTGGGTCTTCAAATTTCTCCAAATTCTTTAAGATCATGTTTGTGATGTAACCACTTAGCTGAGTAGCATAAAACTGATTTGCAACGCAATTATGCATTAAATTATTAAGCAGGAAAATGTAGTCTATCTAGATATTCTATTCGTTGATAGTAATTAACAAGATATATCCCCATACCTTGGAAATTCTTGTTGCTATTAAGAAGGTCAGTTATCCAGGAAGCGCCGTTTAAACCACAGAAGGAACGGATGAAGATGTAATCGATCTGATATCAGTCTGGAAATCGTCTGCACTCAGTACAAATAAGGAAATTTTGATTTTCAACAGAAATGTTGAGTCACTTAGTGCTTCTGTATGGGCTGTAAACTCGGTCATTGCATCACGGAAAGCAGTCCAAACAGGCTGCTGCAGCCTCTTATCAATGTTTGCCCTCTTCACTGGTTCCATATTGAAAGTGAAATGACCAGCTATAAAGAGTTAGCAACAAGAAACTCTGGGAACAAACTAACCAAGAGACTATTGCTCAACAAGCATGTAGGAGAAAACGGAGATGTGTTGTGTACACGTTCAAGAGACCATCGAATGACATGGCAAGCCAGGCCACTGCTCGAATGAAAGCCGAATGGGAATCGAATGAAAAGTTTAGCATTGGTGTGAGGATCGCATGTGGGAGATCATGCGAGGGGATATGAGAGACTATGGCAGTTATGAGGCCAGCTGAAGAAGAAAGCAGTTAATTGAAGAAAGTGGAGATGTGCTATAGAAGCCGTATATTCCACTCGGAACCCAGGGGAAAAGTTGTACTAATAATATTAAGAAGGTCCCTTGTGATCAGGATTGTTTGAGATTCATATCTCGGTGGTTAAGTGGTAGGATGCTCAACAATCACACACGTTGTTAGGGGTTCGACTTCTGGCCGACGCACTACTAAACCTCACCTAGCTAGTAGTAGAACGTTTAAAGGTGAAAAGGTTTGCATGAAACTAGCGACCACACACTGTAAAAGAACAGGATCTTTATTGAAGCTTCAAAGCTCATGATTGAAGCCGTATGTTCCACTGGTAACACAAGAGAATAAAACAAAAATAAATACTTCCATCCGCCTGATTCACTGAAGTAGATTAAAGTCTCCAAAAAAACATGACTCTCCCCAAGATAGTCAATACATTTTATTGATTGACTGAAGAAGTCTAATGTCGAAAATATGGATAGTGGTCATTTGTATACAAATAACTTTAACTTACAGAACTTTTACCGATCCTAATCTGTATCAGAATAAAAGGAGTAGAAATTAAAGTGCTTCATCAGCAAAATACGTTTCAGATTTTTTTACTTGTATTCTCCTTCTTCATTTATGTTTCAGTTTTGTGTATGTGAACTACCGTCGGGAAGATGACTGTATTACGACGAGATTCCTGCAAACATTTTATCACTGTGAAATGTACAGATTTCGGGGTAAAATTCAATCTCGACCTCTGTGGGAAATTCAGATTAGGTGGAATATATTGGCGCCAAGACAATGAACACAGATGCTGGAATGACAGTTGAAAGTCACTAGTATGAAATGGTACTTCTCATTAGGGAGAAAGAGGTTATGTAAACACTTATCGCTAAATTGATCGTTTTATACCGATTCCATAAGCGGTATTGTCTGACTGATTTGCTTCAGAAGCTTAAATAACCACCAACTAGCTGAATTATGAGCGTCTATTGAGAAGAACTGGTTACATATAGCTGAATTCTAATTTATCCAGAGATAACGGAGTTGGCAACGAAGATGTTGTCCAGAAAGAAATTCTCTGTCAATTAAACGTTGCAGCTCAGAGAACACATTTACACCGATATGAAGAAGCTTACACAGTATTGACTCCCAACAAAGATGGAGATGGGGATAAATATGGACTAGACATACACTGAGACGACAGTCATGTGAAATCACACCCTTGAGTAGCATTGCAAGGTTCAGCAGCGATTCAGGTGTGAGTGAGAGGGTGACATGGAGAAGATGAAGTGACGAGGAAGTGAAAACTCCTAAAGGAGATTGTGGAATCCGCTGAAAGTGATAACAGAGGACAGTTTGCTAAAGGCATGTACTAATGACGGCCTTTATCTTACTCGGAATGCGAGGAACTAGCAATCATCATAACGATAATTTCACTTACACGGTTCTTGCTTTGTCTTCCTGTGTGCTGAATAAAATAACAACAGTAAAGTAGTGTATACATTTTATAGACACCTGACTGAGTAATCAAAATAAACAAATTAAAAGCCAGAGGAGATAAAATTACTTTCTGTTGAAATTAGTGTAATCAGGTATAATTGTGATTTCGTATTTTCATGGCCTCATTGTTGCCTTCTGTGCTTTCAGTTTCTTCAGCCAACAGTGGTTGTAAAATGAATAGTGCAAATGAGAGAGAAAGAGAGGACGAGAAATGGGAGAATATTTGCAACTCTAGCCATGCATATTTTTAAATGAAATTTCTGTGTATTTAATAATGACTAGTCCAGACTTATTGAAAAGACAATGCTGCATGTCTGTATTTCTGAGCAGTTAGGTTTAATTGTTGAAAGACTTATTGCCCAACAATAGGTAAATGTTGTGGCGATGAGATGAGTAAGAATTGTAATCGCGTAGAGACCTTCTTAACAGATGAAAGGCACTTTAAATAGTCTCATTATCGAAAGCTTTCGATGCATTGAGTTCAGTATCGATTTCAGGAAAATAGGTCATATTCTGGTAGCATCCATTTAGTGTACAATATATCCACGTTGACCGACTATTCAGTCTTGATTAAATCTATGCGAAATACTCTACCACGAGTCGTTTTTGATCAAACGGATGAAGTTAATTTACTTGGCAGAATACTGTTCCCATCTGGTACTCAGAATATGTCATATAGAATTTTTGGTAGATTCGTAAGTGGATTTGAGTAAAAAGAGGACGAGGAGGGGGAGGCGAGAAGTGAATCGAAGTCGTCTTTGTCATCTGATGTATCTGTATCAACGATATGGATGTTTTGTTGTGATGTACTGAACTCTTGCGTTGATGAAAAGAAATATGTATATGTATATTGGATTTCTGTTTCTGAGGTAATCACTTGGTTTATGCTGGCATACGTTTTAAAGAGAAAAAATATTACAACTTCTAGGTTTTGTGATTCAACCATCCTATTCTCAGTCCTTTTCAGATGCCATGGGCATGGACTGATTGTTAATCCACATTCAAGAGAGGATATCTCTTATCTGTACTCGTGATAATCTTCATCTTCATAGTACAGCGCACAGGTAACATGATGTCTGCAAAACATCTTCGTTACTCTATGTTATATCTATCTATGGTTGAAACTTCATCTAAGTGCTTAATAGAAACTGTTTAATTAATGATAAATGGTAACACAAATTGGTGTGTATGGTAACAAAACTGTGGGCAATTAAATTTTAACACAGTCTTACTGGCATCTGTTGTTTTTTGAAGAGAATAGAAACGAGAAGTCAAAGACCACAATGTGTTTAATTCGTAATGGTACGAATTGTTCATTGTAAGGGCGTGTAACTGCAGTATTGAGTGATGTGAATTTGTATCTCTGAATAGGTGGATCTTCACTTCATTTCGCGTGATAGATACGCCTTACTGATGAGTGGCAGCTATCACGCAGTTTAGGTCTAAGGTTCCTGCCAAATGCCTCAAACTATTCACAATAAAATGATCTGAGCTATTTCTTAGAAATAGATCTCGTGTTTATTGTCATTCCTTTGAGTGAAATCCGCAGGTTTGCACGAATTCGTTTACAGCCACAGAATTGGAACTTGTGATGAATAGGTGATGGACAGAAATAAATTAATATAATTAATATGCATGTATATGCACGGAAAGTTATGAAGTCTCAAGAAATCACACTTAAATATCAGTTAGGATTCCTTATTATTCTTTATATCATGCGGTTCTCATACTCATTGTTTAAAAATAACTCTTGATGAGTCACTGGTTTATTGATAGAATGCTCATCAACCACCCACGTAGTCAGGATTCGATTCCTGGTCGAAGCTCTCATGCATCTAAGTCGGTAGTTAGCCTGGAGAAGAGGAGATATTAGTTGTGAGGTTAGCACCTTCACTCCTTATAAGTAGAACTACCGGTACTAAAACTTCAAGGCTCAATCTCGAAGCCCTATATTTTACTCGGAACACAAAGGAAATAAGCAAATCAACTCAATGGAAACTGGTTTTCTATAATACTATTTGTAAATAGTTCGTAAAGGAAATGCTTCAGGATTACGTGATGTGTTGCCAGTCTGTTTATATACATATATATATATGTGTATATATAATGACAAGTGGTTTTTGATAGTGGATTGCGTTTATATCACTCACCATCAACCAGTTTGTATTGCTGGTCATATCAGGAACTGCACACATCACATTATGAACTATGGTAGACACTACTTCTCTCCTCAGTTCTAGAGATTGACATGCTCCTTACTTACGCAGTCTGTTAACATTCCCTGTTATATAATCACGTTTCAACTGTGCAGACAATTTACCATTAGATCCTAGGACATCTTCAGCAGTTCTCAGCATGACGTACTACCCATTTATAGACTAATTTGTTGATTGTAAATAAAAAGGCAAAAATGACTATTCGAGAAGGAAAATTTTCTTTTCTGCATGTCTTTTGGTCATTTTACAAGCAAATTACGTTGGAATTTAGAACTTCTGTCAATATATAATTATAGAATCAGAGGAAAATACTCATCATCGTATGCAAAAATTATGGAACGGAACAAAACTTACTGTGTTTTGTCAAATCTAAAATTATCAAGAGTATAAGAATCACAATCTTTACTTTCCAGGGCTTTGTTTTCAGATATTCCATCACGGATGGGTAGAACTTAGAATTGATGGACCATTTGATTCTGGTCTAGGTGGATGAACAGTCGATGGCCTTGAACTCTGAACCTAGAATACCTGGTTTCGACCAACGACTGGGTCTTGGGTGTCTAATGTTTTAAACTAGAACTTGACTGCTGTCCAGCACACTCATGGTTTCTCAATGGTTCTCCAACTGGCATTAGTCCATGATCGAACTTGATAATCTTTACCAAAAATGGCTTTGTAGTTGACTCAAGAAGATAAAAGTTCACTTTAACATTTCTTCAGATTTCATACTGTTTATATTTCAGTTGAATAAATTTGTCATATTAACTTCTCGATATTGCTGACAATATTACAGTTAAACTGACAGCTTGGTGAAAACAAGTATTCTAATTCAGAAGACGTGATTCATTCTCTGTAATAACTCTCTAGTAACCTATACCTGCCTCAAAGTTACTGTGATCATTGGCATTTTAGAGCTAAAAATGAGAGCTACATTTTGAGACTCCTGTTATGCACGCTCGTATGGCATAAAATACTCGATCATTTTAACCTAGTAAGGGTTAATGTCTGATAGGTATCCGGTGAATGAGTGCTGGTTGTAATAATTAGGAAATCAAGCCGAGTTTCTAATTTGATTCGCAGTGGAAGTACTAACACACCAAGATACACATACTCCATTGACGAGTATCCCTTTAGACGAAACACGAACTGTAGATCCCAGTGCAGTCTACCACTAAAATAATAATAATAATAGCCGATTCTATCAATTTACGACACGGCTTTAATCTCTACTTCTTCAGATACAGAAACTTTTGATGATTGTATACGCACTACTTAGTGAAACTTAAATGATGGAGGACGAAGTACAGCACCACCTACAAATTTAATGTATACTATAATATTGAATGGGTTGCACGTTTGGTTTACGCATTCATCAAAATTCAGACTGTGGGTTTCCTTTCATTTTGGAAATCTGTAATGAGACGTACTAGCATTCCAGGGAATAAAAGACTATTTCGTGAAACGGTAGGTAGCTTAGAACCAGTCGCTTTTAATGTCAAAGCACTTCGAACTTGACTATTCATTCGTAACAGCTGTGTCTTGTTCAACAGGAGTCTGGTGTTTACTTAACTTTTTCTAATTGCCTTGTAGGACAAATAATGAAACTGAATAAAATGTTTGTGTTAAGTTCACTAGCAGAATTTCTCCATTTAACCGATAGTGAAGTATTGGTAGAATATATGTTTCGTAATGGATACCACTGAAGTTGGTCAGAGAGGAGGAGTAACAAGGAATTATGCAAGGGAAAGAAACGCCAGCCAATAAACCAAGAAATATGCAGTGACAATTGTAGGCGATTCGAATATGCACTAAGGAGACCTTTAAGTGATATCACATTCAAGACCGTCTAGTGAGGATCCAAATGTGAATCAACTAGTTCACGTGTGTGTCCGAGTGCTTATTGGCAGTCACGAGATCGTCCCACAGTGATGGGGATGCGGAGAAAGAGTTGAATGTGGATGTGCAGTTGAAACTCTATTTTCCATTAGAAACGTACGGAATGATAATAATACCGAAGTTGAGATAGAACAATCTATAGACCAGTGTGTTTCAACTAACTATACAATTTCTTACTCAATACCTCAGAAACTCTGAGTTCAGCTTTATCATGCAATTCTAACGACGAAAACATCAAGAACAGCATTTACAATCAGTTTCATTCACTAGAATTTAAAATCTTAACAGATCATTTCATATTATGAAACGTACATTGCCTGGTCTACACTGAAAGTGGACATATTTGATTAAACACAAATTTAATTAGTAAGTAAATGTTCAAAGCCCGTATAAGCAGACTTTTGTTAAATCTAACAATTATGTTGTAAATTAAGAAAAAAATAACCAAAAATACCACATCTTTTTAGAAAACTATGGTTCTGATGACCATGGATGATAAGATGATGCAGTAGTACGTATACTTAATGCTTCAGTATCTGTCTGTGCAAATCTGACTGAAATCAGATAAAAGTTAGCAAGCCAAGACAAAACAACAATTGGGAATAATGCGAAATCTTCGGTTTTTTGTAGAATAAGATGGCGACATCACTTATTTCACCATCTGTTAATCAGCTACATACAGCTTTAAAATATGTAGCATATTTCGGGATATGTGCTTAGCTTTCTAGAGACATTCCCAAAAAACAACCAAATGTAACACGACATGGTGGCAAATGACGAGGATGTCTGACTGCGTACCTTCAGCTTAAACAGCCTACTTAAACAGTGAAGCTTAGCGCACAGTGTTGGATGATGTAAGATGTAGGCTAGTAATTTTAAAAAGCTATTTACCGCTATGAAATCATTGTAAATCTCCTATTCTAAATCTTTCAGCCTAGGAAGAGTGTTTCACGAAGACGCCTAATCAAATGAGAAAAACTGTATATTCAATAATCTATGATGTCAATATTAGTCCAATGAAAACTTTTATTTAAACATTCCGGAGACTGTGATTTGGATGATGAAATAACTGTAGAGAAGTAACTCCTCATCTGGAGCTCCTGTGTAGGGTGCTAAGGATACTCAGCTATAACACTAAATGGTAGTCATTTATTATTGAGTACTGAATTGCTGGATTTATAGTAATTGTGATAACTTCGTCTTCACTGTGTATCCTTTTTAATACACTATTTACTTTCTTTAACATTCCGGGTGGAACAGAGAGTTTCACCGCGGGTTGGAGGATATGTGTTTGCATTAGCATATAGACTTATCTTGTGTGCTCGTTTACATCTATTAGCTTCCAAATTGTCACCACCAGCTCACACTCGTATATCCAAACTGAATTTGATTCACTTGAATTATAAATGCTTGAATCACTGGGCTAAAGTAGTCCGTCGAATTCATTCTTTAAGTGAACAGCCTAATATACCATTCATAAACGCCTAACAGACATGGATGTTGAGTCGAAGTTTACTAAATATTCAAATTTCATATATACGAAACCCAGATTACCGGTAGTTCATATAGAGCCGCCATTCTTAAAAGTTCGTCCTAAATGTACACCTACTACTGGCGGTCTGAAAGTAGTACATACCATCAGTAAATAGGTTGCAGTGGACATCAACAATCGTATGAAGAAGACACCACAGAAACACTAAATTATGATAATTCCATTGGGTTTATTTCTTACTAACGACAAATTCTCACACCTAAAACTTCTCGTTATTACCCAGCTGTAATAGATTGCCATTGTTGAGTATCGTCGAGTATATCCATATAGATATTTTTCAATACTGAGTGCTGAGAACTGTCTATCAAAGGCTAATTGTATGGAAATTCAGGATAAAAAGCATCTACTCACGTAGGTTATAAACTTTAAGCTATTTTGTTTTTAACAATAGATTCTTCATTCACACAGAGGACATGAATTGAGTGAGGGAAATTCCTTATTCTGGATGGATTACATAGGCACCAGAGACGGACAAAAGTTGACCAAATGAAATATAAACGCAAATAATATAAAAAGCACTCCACATAATGAAACATTTATAGTCTGCAAACTTACTGCACTCTGAAAGAAATTTGAAAGATCAAAATTTCATTTGTAAATTTAATCTTTGCATTGTCGAAATCATCATTCTACCTTAAACATGCCTCACTTAGGTGAAAGGAATACTGAGAGAGACAAACACACTGAAAAAGTTTTCATCAACTGAAAGCATGGTAGCTTGCCTTGATTATCATACGAGGGAATATAAGAGCAACTGCAAACTTTTAACCTGAGAGAAATAAAGTACAACTTCCTAACCTATTTCACGATGCTGAGTTATGTGTTCACCAAGTTTTAGTGTTACGCTATTTCCATTATTGAATTGTAATTTGTTAAAGTATCTTTCGATATCATTGTGGGTATCATAATCAGCAGTATGTTATGAGAAAGGTAATCTAGTGAACAACACACCAGTGTTATCAGGGAATTTGGTTGTTATAAGTGAGGATTCCATGAAGTTCGATCACTGTTTCGAATTCAGTTTTTCTTACAGTTTTGAGTTATTTCAATATCAGTGTGGGTTCAAACATTCACAACAGTGGCAATCCTCTGTCTTTCAGGTAAATATGTACCCAAAGAACAGCTAAAAGTTCACATATTCACTCGTCTACCATACTGAATGCTAAATTTCACCACTTTTCATTTAATATCGCTATATATTCTCATGTAGGTGAATTTAATTCACTCTGATGTCTCAGGGGTTTATTGTTTACCAAGGTATAGTCATGGTAACCTCTAGTATGCATATTATACAGTCGTTATGAATGGAGATATCCACAATAAAAGTCTTCTAAATACGTTAGATGGAAATTTGAGTATTTCTGGTGGGCAATTAAACCCAATCAAATGGAAGACTGTCCTTCATCTCTGCAGTGTAAGCATTCTGGTCTAGCGATACCATCTAAAATAGCTGAACGCGTTGAACACTTTGCTTATTTAGGAAAATGCTCTAACCGTGAACTGACGGGGCGCTGACGAAATCTCAGCAAGGGTCACTGTGATATCCAGATACTCATTGATAATCTTGTTTGGTATGCATCAGCTTGCTCCAACCGTCTTTAAGCATTTGATTAACAACCGTCGATAGTGAAAGAAATGATTAAGTTAGCCATTTTTGAACAAGGATATCTGCCTTCCATTTCTCGTGCTAGGTGACATAGAATGATCAATAATAATGAGGTTAGGCGTAGTTGGTTCATAAGTTTGCAATGACTGTGATGTTCAGCTCATGTATTACTCTTGCTAAACCTTCGTCTGTCTCGAGTAGTGGTGTCACCTGAAGTAGGATCAGAATGGATGAAAACATAACATCAAGCCATGAAGTCGTTTGCTCGTGGTTCGAGCCATGTACGGTATATAAATCCTGACTTGGATAACTAAGACGTTAGGAACTAATGGGTGAAAACGTTTCGAGGTATAACTCAAAATCATTCTCAATGGTTCGGATACCTTCACACTCTATGATCTTCTAGAATTTATTAAATCTCTGTTATTCCATTTCTTTCACTTTTTCGTCTATTAGTTTCATTTCACATGTTCTTCCACTTTACAGTATAGGGTGTGGAATGACTTCTACGTTGAAAATTCAGTTCCTTGAAAATCTTCCACAAACACTTTCATTCAGTGGAGTTAAACAAATACACACTTCATTGAAGAAATCGCGCTTCAGGTCCTACAGTTGTACATTCATGAGAATTTCAGGTGCAATTCATGGTAACCTCAAACTAATTTGTATAACTTACTCATCGGTAAGGTCATTGGAACTAATAAAAAAGGTAATGAAAAATGGCGTCGAAAATGAATGAAACCATCAAAAACTAGAAGATAAGCACTTTATAGTGAATCGGCATGAGACGAGAGTATTTGGTAATATAATTTGCTGGCAACTCTATACAAAGATATAGGCAGAATGTGCCCATCATACATTAGAATCACACTTTGGAAATATCTTCGGTATTCTGCTTCATTGTCTTCCTTTTTGTTTCACAAGCATCATTCATTAAATGCGTCTCTCCACTAATCGATAATCATGCATGTTACATAAATGTTTATATCTGTATTTATATGCTACTTATAAATGTTTTCAGTAGCACACTCCACTATTGATTACATTTTGCATTTCCCTTAGATCAATTTTACTGGACTGAAATATGTCGGCTCCTGATGCGAAGTTTCCTACAGTGCTTTAAGCTTAATGTTGTGTTATTTAGCTGATAGTGGCTAGCAGTGGATTTCAGGATGTGCATCCGGTCTACTCCGCACCCATCATTTGGATGTACCAGTGTTCTCAGTGAGTAATTTTTATGGCTCTCACTGGAACTCTAACTCAACGCGTGAAATTTTAAACACCAGGGAGTTATCCACTAGCCTACGTAGCTACAAAAGTCCGGTATCGATTGTTACTTCTTTAAGTTATTTCCTATTCCTCGTTTAGTGCTTAACGTTGGGACGAACAGCGTTAAATCACCAGTACTGCGTCCCATTCTCACTGGGAAGAGCAACAATCGCTGAGAATGAATGTACGTCAGACTTCTGCATCTAAAATAGGATGTAATTACTTTCCTGGATCACATTTCTGGTCAACAGTATTCATTCAGGTGACATCATATCGGATTATTAACGATTTGCTGTGTTCTATTGCTTAGGAAACTGAGTTGTGCCCGCACTAGCCCAGGATTGAGTCCTGGCAACGACAAACCGGCTCGTGCAGCCACCTAAAAATCCACTCACAAATCCAACCATCAAACGCAGACGACCATAAACCAACTACAGTGTTGTCACTTTTGTCGACTTAGTGAACACCAGTCAAACTTGTATGTGAATAATTCAGTTTTGTGGAAAAAACCTCAAAATTTCATATTTTTGTTTCCATGTTGTTTTATCCTTGAACCAAGATAATTAAAAAGTGATTTCCAATGAATGGCATCGTCTTTGATTTAATACTAGCAAGTAAATAATGCTGTGCGTTCAGTCCTTCTTTTAGTGCAGACATTCAATTCTATCATTCAGGTTTACAATGTGGGCACAATGCTAGGTGGCTATTTGAACTTTGAAATTTGTTAGATGTGTTGAGATGATTTCATATTGATGAATATATGATTGGCTAGCATTTTACAAGTCAACTTGAGGAGGATCGCTGGTCACGCTGACACTCCTATGGTTCTTCATTTTAGTTTACCTAATAGTAAATGGACGAATGTTAGAAAGCAAACAATCAGAAAAAGTCAATCTGCATTCAAAGTAGTTTGGTGTATAACCGGAAGGACATGCACATGATCATCTATATCATCATGTAAGGTTTTGTGTTACTTCGTAGGTTCGATGCTCACTCAATTTTCTCCTAAACCTTGCCTAATTTACTGGCTAATGGTAAACCAAGCCAGAGAAGTGGAACGTTTAGGCGTGCAATTGGAGACTCCACCTTGTTAAAGGGACAACTCTGCAAGTGTCAAAACTTCAGTAGCTCGAAG
Source organism: Trichobilharzia szidati (assembly GCA_944472155.2). Taxonomy (NCBI): domain Eukaryota; kingdom Metazoa; phylum Platyhelminthes; class Trematoda; order Strigeidida; family Schistosomatidae; genus Trichobilharzia; species Trichobilharzia szidati. The sequence continues at coordinate 25,833,907 of OX235272.1, read as the reverse complement.
ACCTGTTTTCGACTGGGAAGGCAATGAATAAATAAACCCACTAAAAATCTGCATCCGCAGAGCCTCAGAGTTGAATATACTGTCGATTTCAAAAGAATTCTTATAAATGCTTGATTCTGACCTGAAATATCTTAACCGTATTTTGATATAGGATGTCAGTGATTTCACCTCACTAAGACAATTTTAATGTTATAACTTTGTAAACAAGCAGTGATGACTATAATTTCTGAATGAATTTTCCTGTCTTTCTCTTCCCCCTCCTCTCTTTCAACGCATCTAAATGGATGATTGAGTGAACCGTAAATCGTTTGTTTACATTCTAGACGCCTCAGTTTTAAGCTATGTTGGTTTCATTCTGTCACAAACATTGAAATTTCAGCTCACCTGCAGATGTCAAGACCATGTCACATAGAATCTTGTTGTCATTTTATACAGCAAATAAGAACTTTTTCACTTCATGAAAATCAATCAAGGAAACCGACTGCATGAAGCGTGACTGTTTCTCCTACTCTTTCTAGAGTGTAACAGAAGAGATACAGTATTCGATGTATTCACATTCTACAGACTCTGTACTTCTGAAGCATTTGTATTTTGATTTTAGGAAGTTAGCGTTATTCATAAATTTTGTCAACCCATCACTATTAATCTTCATTCTTCAAGCTACGTTTGTCTGTGTGAATTCATTTTTTATCTGTTCTCTGTCACCTTTTAATTTATTTAGCAAGTTGGGCATCCAAATTCGACACAGAGGAGGTCTTATAAGAAGCAAGTGAAAGCTTCTGGGTAGTCATGATGATACCTGAATTTAGTATCAAGGAGCTAACTGCGGTGGAAATGTCCTGATGATGCCACATCTTTCACTATTGACATAAGGAATTAATAGTAATAAAAGTAATAGTTTCGTCTGATTAGGCTTACAGGAGTGGGAGTTGTTTTATCCTATACAAAAAAAGGGAAACAAAGTTAGTTTGTATTATCCAATCACTTCATAGTTCACACAATAAACAGACGGTGTTAACTTAAATCATACCAGGAGTATTGTATTCTCAAGGTATATTCAGAAGTCAGAATTCTATCAGTTTCACAAAATATATCCATTTGTTAGACTGACAAAATGTTCAGTGAACAGCTACTAATGTTGATCAGAAACTTGTGACTGATACATTTCCAGGGAAATATTTTAAGCTTGTCATGCTCATTAACTGATTAGAATCAGGAGACTTATGAACGTATATTTCCTGACTTTCGTTTTATGGCCACCTTCAAGATGAATAACTTTGTCGTGAAGTATATGGCTTGGGAATTGAATGAAGCAGATTTGAAACTTACAGAAAATGTGACTTTTCCTGGTGTTACAGTGAAGATCTACTGACCAGTGCTAATGCACCTGACATCAGGGTGACTGACTGTCTTCTAACAGGTTGATATTCGGGTAAAGTTATGTAATACAGATTAGAACATTCACCGGTAATATTTTATTGTGAAGAGGAGTTTTATAAAAATTATTCTGTTAACAGACCACTTAAAATACTGAGAATACAATTTCATCTATGATAACATCAGTGTTGTGAGGAAAATGGAATCTCACAGATTGTTTTGGCCATTATTGGTTAAAAACTATGTGGTACATATTAAAACCGAATTACTCTCTCGGATGGAACCTTGACTGGATAAAATTATTCATCAAGTGATTAAGTGCTTGTCTTCTGTTGGATAGAGGCAAGCGTTCCATACAGTCTAGGAGTTACTAGCTGGATGTGTCTCCATCCTATTGAGACTGGAAACCAGGTTTATTTTCAGCTGAATCTCCATTTATATATTGGGGGGCTACCGAGAAATCCTATTGATGTTTCACAGATATTTTCTCCCGTTCAGTTTTATTGAGCATGAAAAAATATGACCTTTAATTACGTTTTATACTCTGGCGAGTATTCAATGTGCTTACAACTTGCTGATTCGCAAGTTTCTAGTTGTCGTGAGAAAAAACATAGCGGTGGGTTGGGGCGTAGTGCAACGCAAGAGACGGCTGTTGTTGGGTTGTGTCTTTTCTTGAAAGTATGGATTCCTGAGACTTTTCTAATTAATAGACAGAAGACCAGTAGCTAAGCGAAGAGTCTCTTTCCGGCGAATTCGCTTCATGTCAGGCAGAGGTTTTGCTTCACATGGTCTGCCGTCACGTGATATTTCAATTGAAGGTCCTGGATGAAGAAAAAACACCATGCAATAAGCTATGCTATAAAGTTTGTACAATATATGAACTCTGTACAAAATGAAGCTATTATTATCATTAAAAACGAAAATCTCTCATTTGACTTACACGTCTGGATGATTGTTTGCACTGAAAATGTTGTTAAATGAAGGGTATCAATAAGCATTTTGTGAAATAAAACCAATGAACCAATGAACTAAAATATTTTGACTTTATAGATTAAAAAACTGTTGAGGGAAATTTTTTTGTTTGTTACTTCGAAGGCAATCGACAAAATTATCATGAAGCCATGGACACATGCCTAAGTATCAAGAATATTTATGCTCAAAATAAAGTGATAAATGTTTGAGGTTGTTATTGTGAGCGTACTTCTCTGTGATGCTGTTCGTATAACGAAGGAAGCAGAATTTTTGAGTAACTGAATGCCAGTTTAGTATCTGAGTGTCATCGGGATCATTCACGGGAAGAAAGTTGACAACTTTGGGCTCCACTACTCTGAAAGTCTTGAGTTTTTATGAATAGGCGACTTTCAGGACTCGGACCTCGTGAGTATTTGAAGCGCATTCTACCACTTAACTACCAATGCGCTCACACACATATGACTAGAGACATTTAGAAGTTAGTGAGTTAGTTAGAATATGAGAATTCACTACCCAAATGTTATCCTGTTCTTTGAGAGATCCAACGATGTTTGACGCCATCCTGAATGAGAGTGTGAATGAACTGTGTTGATTAGTTAACAAACTAGTATTGATTGATTGACTGATGGGTACTGACTGTGTTTGGAAATGTTCCACCGTAATTCCAAAAGCCATTCACTGACAACTGATCAGCTAATTGTTAATAATATTGGAATGCAATTCAAAAGTAGTTTATTATATTTGTTTATCAGTCGATTTCAAGTTAGGCAAAGTAAGCAAATATTTATTTGCGAATGTTTGTTTGTAGGGGAAATTGCCACTGCGATTCACAGCTCATTTGGATGTGTCTTCAGAGTATATGCGTTCTCTGGACTGAGTGGTCGAAATCACCAGCCGTTCATTGTCCTGCCACAGGTTATCCTCCATTCTCCTCTCTTTCCTCTGTGCATAAATGTAAAATTTTGAAAAACTACTTTCGTAAGCGAGCAAATAATTCTGATTGAAATTTATAGCCGGTTTATTTTTGAAATCTGCTTCACCTCCAGTTATTTGTATCGGTTTTTAACACGAATTATGGGATAAAGTCAAAATGAAACAAAGAGTCAAGTCTTGACAAAGAGTGTTTAAAATCACATTCACAAACAAGGCCAACTTACTTTTCATCATTCAAGTAAAACCTAAGGTGAAAATTTAAACGATGATTTATAAGATTTGCCAGTTAAAACTATTTAGAACTGTTAACAGGCGTCGTTGATTCATCAATGAAATGTGTACCAACCACTCGAGTGAACTAAATTCGATCTCCGGCTAACGCACTACTAAACCTCACCTAGTTCGCCAACCGATAGTAGGGAAAAGATTTACAGTGACGGACGTATGTTCAAAACGGATCAAATTAATTGAAAAAAGCTGTTATCAGTGGTGATAAAAAAGGTATAGTACCAGACAACAATTACTACATTATCGACATGATAATATTGAAACCCGTCACTGAAGATTTCAGTACACCGGCTACTGACACCTCTTTGATCACAGCCAAATGACTCCTACTTCCCCACCTGACTCAGACTCGTAATCAAGGTGTGCATGGATGGACTTAATATAACGTAGAGTAGACACCTCTAACTTTCATTTAATCAGATCCTACTTCAGATAACATTTCTCCACTGTAAAACACAGATACAGTTTAACATACATTGCAGACACCTCAATTAGCTAATATCCATGACGTTATTGACCGAAAAGCTTCAGTTACCTAGTAGTGTATAACCCACCTTTAACATAATAACTTTAGTCATGTCGTTTTACAAGAACAGCTTCTACTTTACATTGTACAGTAAACACATTACCGTATAGTGAATTATCACTCTGACACCTTGATGTATAAAAAGAACTTGTATGCTTTATTTATTTGGTATGAATAATGGGAGAGAATACAATCCTGTTCCAACTAGAAAAGGGTAAAATACCGATAGATATTGTATAGATTAGTCTGAATGCTGAATAAACCAATCTGCCGGAACTTCCCTCTTTCCCAGACTCGTTTTTGACTAGTAAACCAGGCACCTAATCCATGCGCGTGCGTATCTGTTCAGCATTCTTCTCTTGAGATACCAACACACATGAGAAATATCTTAAAGTCATCACATAAGAGTAAACTGATGTCAGAAGTGCCTGAAGATTCAGTCTTTAATACTGTGAAGCAAACAAGTGTCTATCATATTTTTTCTACGCACAGTTTTGTAGTGATTTCTTCACTCAGGACAAAGATTAACTTGTTTTCTATCACTACGGAATTAAGTTCGATTTACAGAAAACTACTAGTGTTACTTTGGAAAGATATTCAGCTGAAATTCCTTATTGACTAGGGACCCAAGCGTTGCCACTCACTGATTAGCAGTAAAAAAACGTGAGATTGGTATAATTGTCTCTATTCGTGATTATGGAACAGGATTCAAAGCCTGGCATGAAGTCTGTGTCTCGCTACGACGAGTCCAGTCCATTTATAATGTGAACGTTAGCAGTGACAATATAGACTCGTCATTACAATTCGCTACTGTGAGAACGTCACCACTAACCCAAAGCTGAAGCTGCTTTTCGGTATACTGTTTGGTACTTTTTGACTGTACACAGCTGCAAAGACTGAAAGAAAACATAAGTGTACAGTTTCGATCACTTGAAGTAAGCGAACACCGTTTCGTGAAAGATGACGATTGAAACCTCCAAAATTTTCGGTCAACCCAAAGCGAACACGTTATGCATCATCGGTCTTTATAAAGGGGAAGTGTTATATGCAACTACCAGCTAGCTGAAGACTTTTTCAGTCAGAACATAAAGCTTTAACTAGATAACTGGCCAGTCAGAACTCAACATATTGATAGACGTTCAGTGGAAGGTCCAGTGTTTCAGACTATAATTAGTTCATGATATCTTTTTGTAGGACTACTTTAATTATGTGACTGCAAACACACTACAAATCAATTGCTCGTTTGCAAATATAGGTTTCCAAAATTAGTGTGTATTATATCTTCGAATTGCCAGTTGGAATCAGGTAAAAGTTTACTAGGCAGTTATCAAACACTCATTGCCGTTTTCCTCATTCACGTGTAAAGATTCAGCAAGCATACTAAGCATAAACAGAACTTTCAGCAATGTTGTTTTCTCTTGTTGTTGCTTATGATTCGGTACTTACATTTTCGCTGTCACCCCACACCTGGAATATAAATAATATGAAATAAAAATGTTTACGGATTTATTTTCACATTGTAATTGGCAGAAAGTAAATAACAGAGAATGAGTTATAAGCAGTTTTCACAGTATCTTTCTGTTTTTGATATGATGAAACCAAAAGAGCTGATTTATCATTCCCTTAACTGTTACTATTCCCGTCATTCTAGCTCTTCTTAGTATGCGATGAAATCCATCTTGTTGCCAAATAAACCTTTGGTACATGTCTACATTTTCCGTTTTGAGGAACAAATGCATCATTCTTCTCTCATTCCCTGAACTAAATGACCAGAATCGCATCAACTAAATGCGATAAAACGGACCTAGGGATTGTTTTGTCTGCCTTCTGCCAAACCACGATGGTGAATGTTGAGTAATACGTTGGCTAAGCTGTCTAGTAGTACATCCAACATAAGTGTGACTGTCAGTGAAGCTGTATCGTTAAATACACATAATCTTCGCAAAACTGTCTGGCTTATCCAAATGAATTTGGGTCCCAGTCATTCGTCAACTGGAGAATGACAAGCATAGCTTCACTGAGTAAAATATTCTATGTATACCCTGTGGAGCAAAATCTTGCATGACAAGTCCCCGTTATTTGTAAATTAATTAACTGAGGATTCTCCGTAACGTCATATTCTCAGAATTGCATCCGGCGTTTCCATATTTAACTTTATGAAATTGCTCGGAGAGCCCATCTCTGTCAAGGAATCATGAATACATTCAAACTCCTTTTGTAAGTCATTTTCCGTGCATATCTTTCTTGCTGTCCACGTTCGTGAGACACTGAACAATATTTCTCTTATTTTCAATAGGCATCAAGCTAAGGAAAGCCTTATATTTACATCTAGAAGAATAAAACACTTGAAGAACACAAATCTGAGGAAAGCTAAGAAGCGAAATTAATCATAAAAGAGTGTAGAGGTGGAAAAACGATGAACAGGTTTAGAGAAAAGGTTGCACTATGAGCACATGTGATCTTCAATTTAAAATCAGATGTGAGTAGACACAGAAACGGAATGTAGATAACGGTTAAACGATAAGAGTCGAGATCAGGGGAAGACAACAGTAACAACTGATTTCCAGTGATTGAATTCTACTAACTAAGAGCTCGGTAGATACTGAGAGTGACTAGCTCTCCTGTCTACATGGGAAAGACTTCTACATTCGTATTAGATAAGCGAAATATAAATTATGTCAAATACTGAGAATATTATCACTTTTTAAGTGGTCCTCGACAATAGTAATTAAATAACATTTACAAGACTTACAAAGTATGACGAATGAAGCATCTACGAATTTTTGATTAAAATGAGCATCATTAATTATTCACTTCAAAAAATATATTCATGAATAATTTTAGCTGGATTTCATAAAACACTTTTCCACATTTAATATATTAACAAAGCGGTTTTATGAGTTCAGATCACATTGGGAATAGCTATTGAGAATTAGCAGTACCATGGCAGGATTTGTGTCAGCCACTCTTGTTGTCTGAGTCCAACTCCTGACCAAAGTACCCTGAAAGCTTGCCTGGTTTACAAGCGTTAAACCCACCTAATGGAAACAGTAATATCGCCACTGATTTCTTTTATTTCACCAGCAGAGAGAAGAATGAAAGGAAGAGGAAGTGAGTTGTCTTCCATTCAAATCATATTTCTGCCTGCCGACTCCTGAATAAAACGCGAATAGGAGACGATGACTTGGGAATGGGTTCCAGGGTTAAATGGAGATAGCCTGCGAAACAAATCAGAGTTGATGGTCAGGTGTGGAATCAGCTAGCGCAAACTGCAGATAACAGAGTGCAATGGCGTTGTGTTGTTGAAGTCCATTTCTCTAGTTATAATCCAATAAAGTTTTAAATATCTATGCACATATATTCAATGAGGTTGTTAAATTCATTGTCTTCAAAGATTATTGGAGACTTCTCATAATAATCCCAACTAAATTATTCCAGTCGGAATTAAGGCCAACATATCACGACTGTTTGTAAAAAGTTGAGATAAATCACTGCTTCTCTTTTCCTCTCTCTCCTTTTCAAATCACATTCTTATCAAAAGAAATTTCTCACCTACTTATATCATTTTACTAAGATGAAGGTAAGAACAAGTCAGTCAGCCAGACTTGTCTCAAACCGGCAACATTGTGAGGCTTACAAATGTTGAAGTTATTCTCATTTGTTCTAAAGAAGCTGTCTGTGATCTCCATCTACCCAGAATCCGTGTCACTCATCGTAAGCTCCTTTTGTCATTCATGTTGTGTTGAAAAGACGATGGCTCGTTCCACATCATGGCCGAGAGATACAAAGCCACTAAGATCGCTGAGCAGAAACTCATGTCAGAACTTGCATAAAAATATGCATATGATGAAGAGGCGAAAGTTGTCAAGAGAACCCTGAATATAATGCTGCCGCTTAAGAACTTATCCTAGATCAACTCCACCTGCAAGGCTGATCATGAATATAGGTGAGCATAGTGTTCACCGAAGACCCATTGAGCGAAGGATACAATACAGTCTAGATCTATGCAGAGAAGCCATACGCTGCCTTAATTACTGACAGATGTGATGTTGTGAGTGTCCCACTCGACTATATTAAGGGAGGAATTAAAATAAATCCAAAAGATCATTCTGCTGGATAGTGAGGAAGAAATCAAGATTTCTTGTTTGTGGCAGGGATGTTTCTGCACCGGATATGGACACTGAGCATCATGAAATAATATACACAAATGACGTACACGTAGACTCTGTGTGCCACAATAACATGCAGGCACATAAATTTAAAATAGGCAAGCCAGTTGCCGTGGGTGGGATCCATGGTCGTAATCTCGTTATTGGACGTGTATTTCATCAGGTAGAAAACTTCCTAAATAATCCAAAGTATTTTGACTTCACTGGTTTATCTTCAGGTCTGTAACAAAAAGCAATCCCCATTCAGGGATTTGGAGTTGTCAGTCTGCATAAAGTGCTGTCTCAAAATGTGACCGCGTAAAGTTCCACCTATTACACAGTCAGAATGACTACAACTTCTGAGTATATTCCTCCCTGATTGTGTTAAACTCATTTAATTACCTACTAGCTGTAGAGCGACATTGAAATGAGATGATATCAGACTGCAAGTGATTGTGTACCTGTTAAGGAGATAAAAAAATGTCAAGTAAATCATTCCACTTACGCTTCATGAGAAAGTGTATAGCTGTAATTAGAAAGTTGATAATGAATACAATAATGAGACTATATTGATGTACATAGTGTACTTGGGCATTCATCTTCTCATCAGATTGTTATTGTGGTACTGACTATTTTATAAGTAGTATCTAAGCTTAGCTATCTCACTGAAGTTGTTTATTCATTTGATTATTAGCTACTCATTAGTTACCTAATAAGTCCTAACACATGTCCCTGGTGAAGAATGGCGAATCCTAGTAATGTTTGTCAAAGTCCACAAAATAAAGTTTGTGAAAATAAAACATTAAATCAATGTTTAGAGGTCGCTCTTAATGAATTTCTTACTCTAAATAATGCATTTAAGTATGTTAATGTGTCATAAAACTTAGCATAGTAGTCACAGTAGATACTAAGTTGGTATATTTTGACATGGACAAACAGCAGGCAGTTGATGAACATAATTCTCTTTTTCTAATGTAGACGGGATCAGAAACGTGCATCATTTAAGGAACCAATGAAAATCAGACGACATTGGACAGCGTTTTCTTTCTTAGTCTAGGAATATTCGACGATGAATAGCTGGGACTCTGGGTCTTAGGATTCTTAATCAGTGGCTGAATGTTAAGTTTCTCGCTTCACAACTTTCATATCGCCAATTCAATTCCTTGAGTTGCGAGTGAAACTTTGTGCTATAGGCTTCAATATTGAAGTTTTCATAGCACTGGTTTCATTTTTATGGGGTAAGATGGCTGGCCTCTCGCGTAATTGTCCCTCCTTGCCCAGTTTACAACCACCTGAGTGAGATTTAAGTGTGCGTCGTCCGGGTGATGAACTCGAGACCACGTGTGTGGTTGACAAGTGTTCTACTGCTGTTCTGACCCAATGACTCACAGGCTTCAGTACTGGCAGTACCAAAATAGGACGAAACAGCTATCCAGTTTTCAACAAATCTCTTATTGAAATTGGTTTGTGATTAAGTCTGTCTTGAAACCAATCACATCACGAGTAAATGACATTGGCAAATAATAGTCCTGAGAGATAATCATCCTGTAATGTCTTAAGTCATGATAAAAGAACCATTCAGTGTTTCTTAATTTCCAAAGATTTCCCCTTTGGTATTGTTATCGACTTGGCGAAATACTCAAGGGATATTCTATTAAGATGAATTATAATGAACTTACTATTGTCTCATCGCATCACGACTAAAAACAAAATGTGGTCATTGAAATTTAGTGAGCTATGTTCAGTAGATATAAATTGTTACAATGTACATCGTTGATGCTGATTAAGAATTCAGACCAGATCATAAGATGATTAGCAGCCCAAATTATTCTATAGCTCCATTTTCGATAGTTGAATATCCCAGAACAGTCAACTATTTTATTTAACCAGTGAAGAGGTTATTTTTTATGGCACCAGGAATTCAATTGAAAGCATAGAAAAGATTACTCTTGAAGAAGACATTTTACAACCTGAAGTGCATATACAGATTTGAAAAACAGCTATTCAGTGCTCCCTGCCTTCCATAGATATTTGTAACTGAATACAATCATTGATTAAACTTGAAACCAGTCAAATCTGCACAGAATAACTCTTCAAAAACTCACCATTTAGAAGTAACGTGAAACCTTGAAATATTCAGAATAAAAAGTGGCTATTTTACATCAAACGAAAACACTGTTGGTGTAAATAACAAACATTATCACAGCAAAATATTTTTTGGTGGAGATTCAATTTAATTAAAAGTTTCCATGTTGATTGTGTAATAAAATTCAATCATAAACCATCTGAACTTACATGTACGCCATGTCTTTAAGCCTAAATATTTACCAGAAAATAATGTGGGTTTACACTTTTACATCTCGGGTTATTTCAGTTGAAATATGTCTTGCATATTATCAAATATTTTCATTTCATTTAAAGACTGTAGGCGTTTCTGGATATTCCTCTAATTCCACGCTCAAATTATTTGTCTCATAAAGCCAATCTCCACAATGAAGTGAATTGCAAACCATGTCAACGAAAAGTTGATTGAATTGAATTTCGCAGGTAGTCGGATGATGCGTAAATGCCGAAAGTGGTCTAAGACAGAGAAGATGAAGGGTACAAAATAAAACTGGACAGCTCTCTTTAAACGACTCCATTTACAGCAAATGAGTTTCATGTAAAAATGGTAAGTTTCGCAGTGAAACAAAATTAATCTGAGAATCACTGAGGTTCATGAAGCACAGGGTAGAATACATAAACTTGTTCAGGGTTTAGTAACAACCTCACTTCTCTCCCCCACTCACTGAAACTGGAATCTTCAAGTTTCCATGCAACCACGTTAACCGGTAATTAATTTCATAGAAAACCATGCAACCAAGTATGTAAGATTTTAATTTTTCATATAAGTTAACCAAAATATTCATTATATACTAAGATTCTAAATGAGCTCCGTAGTTCAATTGACAAAAGCCGAAATGGGAATAAAATTGGACATTGAATTTATTCTCTTGGAAAACATCTGATGCTTTAAATATACACTAGTAACATTATTTTACCGTTCACTTACACATCTTTAAGGAATCTCCGCCTATAATGATAAAATTTGTATAGACTTTAGTCTACTCAAAGTGGTGAATAGGGTTTACATTGCATTGATCACTACACCATGTCTGTAGGCGTGAGAATAATATAATAGTCGCCGATCGTGCATATGGTCCGTAGTTTGAACCCTAGCCAACGCATTCCTGGACCCTACCTAGCCGACTGTAAGCCTAGTAAAGTGGGCTGGAGCCTGAAGCCCTTTATTCCACTCGGAACGAGAAAGAATACAAAAATACAAATTAAAAAAAGCTGTGTCCTCTGAGCTGGATGGTTTAGTTGCGGAGCTTTTATTGTCTATCTAGACGGTATATCTTCAGAGGAAACTTCCGTGAAATAAGCCTATAGAATTATCCATGGGTATGTCATCCAACTCTTCCAGTACACGTGAAAGTGATGGGTTGTTTCTGAAGAAGCTGCAATCAACAGACACATTGACACAGGTGCGACTAACCAATTTGTAAAGCGTAACGTGAACAAAATGTCCATTCTCAGATCATCGAAATAATCCCTACCTACACAATTGCACTAAAGGATGAGGAAACCTGCTTAAATAACCAATCATTTCCAACATCACCTTGAGAGACCGCTAGTAAACTCGTGGAGACATATAAAGTGCCACTTCATATTGATGTATGCACTGAAGATGTTAATTAGAAGAACAAAGTTTCACAACTAAACCATCCATTTCAGACAACACAACCATGTATGAATTACAAATCAGACACAAGATGGCCAGTTTTACTATTAGAAATGATCTGCATTAAAAATCAACTATAGACACCAAAGTCGAGAATAAGTGAAGCGTAGCTTTTTCGTCTACGCACTCATCAGTACAGATGAGTGCTAATAATCAAAATATCAAATGTACATAAATCAGTGAAGTGAAGGCGGTCAAAGATACTATTAGTGTCTTTCAAATTACCCTGTACTTGTTATATTCCATTTTGCTTCTATCTATGTGTCCTTCGTAAACAACAATACAACGTGCAGCTGTAGTTCAGGAAGAAGAATGTTGCTTAAAATCGTACTGAATATACATATATATATATATATATATGTATCCATATGCATGACATTCGTCTACCAGTCAAGCATTGTATATTATGTCCCACAGTTTGCTCCATCATACATTAGGTCTATAGAAAAGTGGCCGCTAAAAGCATTAGGAGTCAAAAGTTGACTCCATTCAGTTGCATGTGTTGGGTGGAGCAGTATGGTCACTCATAGGGAAAGAAAGCTAATCAATGAGGTTGTAAAGCTCCACCGATTCAAGTCATTGTGGCTTGTGCTATGGATGCTGGACCATTACGTTCCTCTGTGAACAATGCTAGCCATGAAACAACTACGTTAGAAAGGTGTTAGTGATGATTATATGAAAGCATGGCTATACTCTGTGAGATCTCTGTTTTTTGACTTCAATCACAAAAGATATGTAGACTTCCTAGTCGGCTCTATCAGGATATTAAGAGCCGGTGACTATAAGATTATTCGTGACATGTCTTAAGATCGTTTGCAGTGGCTCAAATGCGTTCACTCCTTTTTTCAACCAGTTTCTCAAAACCCTGACCAGATTTCATATAATTATTCTCCGCGTCTTTTTCTTCCGTCTTTGTCCACTGCAATTGGAATACAATCGTGATGAAATGAAGTGACAGACATACAAGTAACCCAACTGCACTTAATACCTTGGCACGCTTATTAAAATCAAGGCAGTGAAAGCAGACAGAGAACACTGTAATGATACAAAAGGTAAGCTAAAGGCTATGTGAGAATTCCTGTGAGAACATCGGGTTAGTTTAATGTGAGGTTATAGGAAAATAAGGATTACGGTTAGGTTAGTGGCAGATCGGGGTAGCGCTGACTCAGGGATAGGTTAAGTTCAGTCTCGGGAAAGATTAGTATTATGGACGAGCTAAGGACCCAGGTTGCCCTCTCAAAGCAACTTCTCATTTCAAAGTCATCGGTGTGTCTCCTGCTGTTACGCGTTTATTCTCTGACTCAGCCAGGGCTCTTTTCTCCACTTTTATGTCTGCTTTTCTAAAGTGCAATAGTTAAAGACTAGATGTTTTAATTTACTTCAAAGTGAACGTTCACAGCAAACATTTTTCATATGAAGAATATTATCTGTTACACTTTTAGGATGTTGGTTTAAACTGTACACTTACTCAGGCCTGTAAATGTTTAGCAGAACTATTAGTTATTCACAATCAACACAATGAGGGATTGTACGACAGAAGACAAGTAACTCCACTATGAGAATCAACTCCTAATAAACTGATCAATATCTCTTCAAGATAATAAAAAAGATATAATAAGATCGATATATGCTGAACAGTATTATTCATGAAGATCGAGTCCCTTGTACATTGCACAACATCTTAGCTGTAATTAATTATACAGACAGAAACCTGAAAGAGAAAGATAGTGCACCACAATGTTGTTCCGAAGATAAATTACATGAAGAGTCAGACTTCTGAAGAAGGCAGTTATTCGGTTAAATTTCAAAAGAGGTGGTATATCACAACGAATAATCAAGATACTGGGCGTTTCTCTTAATACAACTTACACAGCAGCTAAGTTCGTTGCTGTTTACAATCGTAGTCATTTTCTTTATCAATCGAAATTCGACAGCTGCCCATCAGGAGTCACCTCAAGCGGTTTTCAAATTTTAGTGTACATTCCATAGCAAGTGAGGTGGAAGGACAGAAAGGTGGAAAACCACGTTTACTAGCAATACTGACGGAAATCCAATCGAATCGGGATACAAAGTCTGTATTCGGACTATGGAATTATACTCTACCACAGTGCCCAAGTTTTATACTTATATCAACTTGATATGATTATGAGCAATAGTTTGTGCTCGAAACGTCATCAGTTAATATAACTGTACTACACTGTGTGATTTATCAAAATAAACTAATCCATTATGGAATTATACTCTACAGTGCCCAAGTTTTATACTTATATCAATAATGTATTCGGACTACATTTACCAAGATCAATCAGCAGAGAAATCCAGCTTAACTTTGTTTTGTTGAATCTAATACTACCAAACCACTTAAGACCAACCATATTATCCCAAGTATTACGTAATCACATATTCTCTTTTCTACTGCCAAAATTTTCTTGATCTACTTAACTGATTACAACTCATTTCGAAATGCTTTCATGCATTATCATATGATTATTCCATTCGGTTTCGACTGCACAAAGAGCTTTAGTAGGACATCTCCATTTGATCCTGTTTCCTGAATTCTTCTTCACCTTGCTCCACGATTGCTCATAAGCTCGCATCTCCTCTTACACAATCTCCTCCATGTTTTATTCGGACGCCTTACTTACCGCTTCCTATTTGAATTCCTATCCACTCTGAGGCCTAAGGTACCGAACGGAATAGTTGTTTGTTCACTAACTTGCTAATCCTGTGTCTGAAGAGAAGCCTCTAGATGAAGTGTGCACATTTTATACTACAAATTATGTCACTTCTTCTAAAGAAGTCATCTCAAACTTCTGATAAAGAATCCTGTTCATTCTGAGACCAAGTCTTCTGGATAACTCAAATGTTTCTCTTATCACATGCTTATTTGTCTTGTGACTGGGATGTTCTACTTTTAATTCTTTGAAATTACAATTTGCTTTATCTCAGATACGGTGGAATGTAGATTGTTGGATTAGTCAACAGCCTTCTTCTTCTGTCATTCCAGAAAATGCGGAAATAAAACTTGAAATATTTGTTTAAACGCATCTCAGGGTCATCATAAGTGAATAAACAACCAGTGACGTTTTTTGAAATGACAGTGAATAGCATCGTTGAGTTAATTCACTTACCCGCCATCACTAAGTAGAAACAGAGAAGAAACAAGATATTGAGTCTATGTGTATGTTGAACAGCCTAACAATGATGCTAGTTGAAGCAGCACAGTCCCTTACTATGTTTCACTTAATGACGCGCAGTGTAAGTTTCTCACCCATATAGAAGAACTGACTGATTTAACATTAGTGTTAAAAACAAAATCTTCTTCTCTATGCTGAGTGCCGGAGACTTCCACACTGAATGATTAATAAACGTCTGTCTCGCCTCCTCGGTTCCGGTTGTGACATCCTTATCCGCGGTGTCACCTGTGGTTAAAACAATGCTTTATTGATAAGTGAAGGGATTGACCTCTTCCAAATTTATCCAGTTGATGGTGATTGGTGCTGGTTGTTGCTGCTGTTGGTTGGTTATCTCAATCAACTCCGTTTCCTCCATGAATACACAATACAAACACGAAATTAGGAGTCGTCTCGGTCGAATACCTTGGTAAGTATGTTAATAAGTTGTTACAGATTTTCACAGCAAAGCTGCATCAGAAATTTGAACAAGGTTGTCTTTTTCGCCTATTTAGGGAGCATCGTTTCAACGACAGCTTGTGGCAGCACGAATGAAGATGTCAAAGCCGCCCATCCATAATATGAAAGTCAAGACAGGCGTCAATTACTCTAAAAATAGTGTGGAGATCAACAGCACTCAACACAAGAAAAGAGGTTTGACTTTCCAATACCAGTGTCAGTCAGTTCAATTCATCTGAATGATTCATAAGACTTAGTGTTACGCGAAACGCATTAGCAACAGGCTGCAGACTTTCACCTATAGCCGGCTTCACTCCACAGACTGCTGATCATAAATGACGAGCAGCCAGAATCTCTGGCAACGAAATGACTAAGAATCTGCCGCTAAATAAATATTGAGAAACAAAAGCAGGTGCAGTGAACTCACACTGCGAAGTTCACTAAGTGGTGATATCGCACGCCAGGCCCTCTAATATGGAATGACGTGTTGGACGTGGGTTACAGGTTGACATAGAAGAAACTATGTGAGAATGAAACAAAAACGCCTGTTGGCAATCGTGAAGTCAGTTGAAGCAGACTAGAGAAAATAGAGTGAAAACTGCAGTTTCCTGTTGAAGCCACATGTTCCACCCTGTCGTGTATTTATGCTATGAAGCTGATTAGTACTTAATTTCTGACTACTCTTACTAATAAGCTGAAATCACCTGAGGAAGTAATTAGCACTTTGTAAATCGTCTATTTATAATCATCAACTCAATATTAGTGAGAAGAATAGAAGTTAAGTCCCTAATGTAAATCGATAAGTACAACAACTTACTATCCGACAACAATTGGTAATCTGGTAAGAAAAATTGAAAACATTTCATAACTTACTGTGTGTATGTGTGAAATACCTCAAAGTTTTTCTCATTAAAGATGGACAACGATTTTTAATATTACAAATGCCTAAGGGTTCACTAAAAGCAAATTCATTTGTAATGGGAAAACGTCTTGCACATGGCATAACTGATCACCGATTATTTGAATAATACGCCTTGGATACACGCCGATGCATTCTTCTATTGATATGTGATGTGTGCTACCTATGAAGAGACGCGAGTGGTATGTAGGATGATTTATTCGACGGGTTAGATTATGGCGTTTGTGGATATTAGAACTAATTTTAGTTATTAGATTTCCTCGTGATCAGTGTGGCCCACCGTATCAAGGTGAATTGGGTGTTCATGGAAGGAATTTGTAATGGTTGTGCTATAACACACACTGACAAAAATTAGAATTCACGAGTGCTTGAGCTCCACCTCAAGTGGTTGAATGGCCAAACAGCTTGGTCTGTTAACATGAAAGTCCCGCATTCAATACCTATTGGGATAGTAAATGCTCTCCGATTGACAGTCCCAAACTTGTACGAAATAGATGTCTAGTGTTTCCTGGTTTTAAACCGTCTCTAACTGATGGTGGTTCATGATGGAATCTAACAATTGGAGATTTTCTAAGAGGCAATGATAATCTGTATGCGGTGAATAATAAAGTTGATGGAGACGAAATGAAGAAAGAGGATGGCAACTATGAGAATAATTTGATGGGCGAAAGATACAAGCCACATATAATGACAGTAATTATTATTATAACCATAACTATTCGCTGAATGTAATTTCTGCTCTTACCAGTCCCTTTCAGGTTTAGAGTTCGAAGTTCAGTCATTTCGACATTCTGACCGACTGATATCAGTTTAATTGCAAACTGCTGTACAGCTGTCAAACGCAGAATTGTTGATGGCTGTATATAAGAGTACCATCTTCCTACCGCTGATCAACGAGGTTCTTACGTGTTAAAATTCAAGTGTAGTTGGTAACTGTCAACTAAAGTTAACTTCACCTGGTCTGGAATGCTTAGCAATGGAATCCAAGACGCAAGTTTCGTCTTTTTCTCGACTTATAAGCTGTATGCGCCTGCATTCGCATGGAGTGATTACATTTCGAAACGGACTGAAACGCTGAACCTATCGTTTCACTATTCACTAGGACACGAAGGGAAAAGAACAACGTCTTTTGGTGAGGGTATCGGTTGTTATTTTCAACTTCACATTGATTGATTCTATTGAATGGAAGGACTTGATCCTTGGTCAGTCTGCATCCTTACTGATAAAATAAGAGTAACAACTGATCATTCACCAGTCTCATATTTCCTAAAATATCCTAACATAAATCATGTTTACCTTACTAGTGTACTGTCTGACTGTTTCCTTCCTCTAACTGAAGAAATGAATTTATCTCTAACATATTTTTAGTGAACTGTTTGCATTCAACATGAAAAATGTCTTAATTCGCAAAACTGTTGCTACTGTGCATTGTTCAAAGATTACAAAACGTAGGAGTTGTCATGGGAAAAATTCAGTCATTTATGCGCGCATATCACCATAAATTCACAAGGTGGAATGTTAGGGAAATGAGGTCACTTAATGCATATATGTGTATAATATACAAAGAATGGTCCTAGTGTCTTAATAGTTTACATGCTCTTCTTGTAACTAAAAGGTCCTGAGTCTGAATACTATGAGGTACGAACGGTTAAGTTGTCTCAAACTAGGAACAAACATATGCCAAATACTCCTTGATTTAGGTAAGTGAGTGGATCGGTGGTAAAATGCTCGCTAACCACTCACTTGGCCTAGGGTTAGATTCCGCATCGACGGAAACCTAAATCTCTCTTAGAAGGCCTTCAGCCAGGTAAAGAGGGGAATTCGGATTTGAGGATAACAACCCAACTCCGTAACAAACAAACACTACCGCTTCTGAAAATTCAAACCTTTTGCCTGGAGCCTTAAGTTACACTTGCAGCAAAAAGGAGCAAAATAATAAATATTAAAATATGAAATGGACGAATCCAGTGTAGAACCATTGTAGTTTGTACAAAGTGCGGCTATGCAACAGCTAAAGACTTTTGTTGGCTGAGACAATCAGTGACAAAATAACTCACTTAGAATAATGTTCCCTAAAAAAATAAATAAATTCAGGTGGATTTTTGTGAAAATTACAAAAACATTTGCGACAGTAAAGGACTTCCCATTAAATACACTTTCTAAGATAAATAAGGTTATTAGAGAATGAGTTCTTGAAAATTTACTGATTAATCTTCTAAACTGTTTTCTACCAAGTTCCTTTCATTCATCACGTCAAAATTGGAAATTGCTGAGTTATAAAAATGTTGGAAACCTATTGGGAAATGTAATCAGTGTGTGGTACTTTAATTATTGTATAACTATCCACTGGTGTTTAAAGTGGAATATAGGGGTACATCAGCATAGAATCATTTCACTCTGCTCTCTGCAGTCTGCTTTAGCTGGTTGTGTGATCATCCATACACTTTCACCTCCTTCACACATGATCTCTCCCATGTCACTCTATGATCCCTGAATAGTCGTTTCCAATCCGGGTTCAACTCAATAGCCTGACATGTGATGTCAACTAACTGTTGCCTCAGCGTATTCTAACATCTTTCCATTTACTTCTGAAAATTTGTTGGACTACATTGATTATTTTATCGCCATAGCTTCCCCTATCTGCCCATCCATGATGTATTAAAAGTTACGGTGATTCTGTTGTGCGATTTGTGGGAAATGGATTTATTTTAAGAGGGAGTAAAGCTTCCATGTGAAAACTTTGATGTGCGAAGTTGAATTCTAACAGCCATGAGGGATGAGCCTTACTGGAAAGTTCTAAATTACAAAGGAGTAGCGTTTTCGGTCATCCTGCATATTTTCCAGTTGTCTATCTCGTATACACTGGTGGGTATGTTTGCCATACAAAATTATTAATTTTGGAATTTTGTGAAGATTTTCCGGCAATTCTTCATTGGTCATCCATGAACACAATTAGTCGCCTGTTTCATTTTACTACACTATACTGTACTACACTTGTAGGGAAGCCTTTTCTAAATGAACTGATCTGATTTCCATATCAGTTGAAAATACTGTTAATGCGTAATAAACGTGATAACACCTTGAAAGTAAAGTACACTTTCTAACGAATTTCTAAAAATAATACTGAAATTTGTTGAGTTGAGGGGATCTACTTTGAGAATGACAAAATCTATGAAAAACAAAACGTATTTCATTGCAGCGGTATAACTACTCAGCTGTTCTCATCTTTCCCCAATAATGAATTCCATTTAGTTCATCTTCAAGTAGGATGATATTTGGCACAAATCTTGCATAGCATCGATGTAAATGACTTATAGGTGGAAGCGTTTTAGGGTGAAATAATACTGAGATCAGATTGACAAGTGAGTCATGTCGTGAAGTTCGACTCATCACCCAGAGTTTCTTACTGAACTGCGACTTGAATTGTAACGGTCAATTCGTTCATTATTTTCCTACAATGAACCAATCTGCCAACGTGACACCTTTCAGTGAACGAGTATATGTACCTTCGTGATCATTAATATGTGTTCGCGGATATCGTCTGCCCTCAATATTGAAGATATGATAGCCAAACAGAAAGCATAAACAACAAGGGATTCTGACAGCAAACCAACCAACATCATTCTTCAAATATGCAGAACAATATAAAGATGTATTTCAGTTATCCTAACAAAGGACCAGCCGTGTGACAGTAGTTACTAATTTGTGCCCAATCAAAGAGTTGAAATGTGAGCTGGTAGACCGGCCAAATAGTAATTCAGAGGCCGATAGTTCGAATCTTGCCTTTATATAGTGTTATATTTTGTCACCTACACAGGTAGTTAGTAGTAATCGAATGGTCACAGACATTCTGTTTATAGCATACTCAGAGAAAAACAAACTAAGTAGCTTATTTTAGATGCAACGCTAACGTAGATATAAGTCACCAGGAACTGATCCAGACACACGAATATTTAAATAATTCAGAATAAATGCGGAAGAAGAAATTATAAACGTTTGCTTGAGACTGATATTAGGTGATTCTAACTAGTACTGAGTTGTGCAGACATGTGTCAACCAAATCCTCCTACCGGCTGGACTTCAATATGAAATTCATCATCACACCAGACAGTGCTTTCATTATATCATACACACCAGATCAGTTGACTTAATTCAGTATTTACATCCTTAAGAGCTATGAAGTCTTGCTGATTTGGTCAAACATGACAGTTACAAACAAGGCCAAAGTTAGAAATTGTAATACTCTACACCGAAAATTTCATCACAGGGACTCAGAATGAGTGTGATATATTACTGCAAGGAATACACTGTTCAATTTGTACATGAAGATGCTTATGTATATTAAAATAAAATTTGAATGATTTAATGTCTTACTCTGCTTTACCTGTGAAAATTAGAGATAACAAAATGGAATGAATTACCGGATATGAAAATTTATTAGTGTTAATTGAAACAGCTTGTTCTGACTGACTACAGAATGAATGTGCATTAAGCTGTAGTGAGAAGTCGTAACTAGCGAGGTCCACCAAGTGTGATGTGAGGAGAAATACACGTCAATGACACTGGCTGGTGATCGTGCTATATAATACCCCCGACATGACAGAAGTTAGGATTCACGACCTAATCAGTGGATTCCGTCACTTACTATGAGGTGAAGGGTGCCATAAAATCCCAAACTACAGCGAAACATCTGTCCAGTACTACTCGATTTACAATGGTTCTCTAGATGAATTTAGTTCTTGATCAAAAGAGAAAGAATATTCTTCAGGAAATTCTGCGTTTCATGTCAAGCATTCAGCAGGTGTCTATCTAATTATTCAGTGCTTAAATATACTTCAAGTGGCTGAAATGGCTTCTGTTAAGGTTTGTTCTTAAGATGGCAGAACAACTTTCCAAGAACGAAGTTCTACTAGTTACACTTTTCTCTGATAACCTAATTTATAATGAGAGCATCAATGTTTAAGAAGTTTGACAATAAATCAAAAGACATCGATTAGTGCAAAGTAATCAAAGTTTGTTTGTGTATTTGTTATTGACAATCACTGGAATGTAGTACGTTCGTTTCATTTGATTTGAGTCGTATGTCACTTAACGTTTTCCACAGGGAAGTTAAAACATTATAGGCAAAAGTGTTACTGAATTATTATTGGAATGAGCAATTATTGTGAAAATCGCATTTAGAACTCCCTTCTCGTAGATATATGGAAATGTGCAATAATGAATATACCGTTTTCCATCCAAATTCACCTCCCAGGAAATCTTGAAGGTTGAACTTCGCTTCGTCTCATCACTTTTCAACTTATTCATCCAATATTCCTATCTTTTTCACCAAAATGACATTTGACAGTTTGCCTTCTTATTGTTTTTTAAGAGAAGCAGATCATGAAACTCGGTATTTTGCGATATGATGCTGTACGCTTTTGACTTTTTAAATAAACTGGAATAATTATTGACACCCTGAATAAACTTAGAAGGATAGTTTCATAAGTTCTGTATAAAATGTACATTCTAAAGTGGAATTTTGCTGTTCACTTATAGACTCCTCACCAGTGACGTATGCTGTCCACGTTTGCCTCCAGGCCTAAACCTCACATAACCGGAAGTAAGCCAGATAAGACGAGATGGGTTATGAGGATGAAATGTATGTGGTATATGTTGTGCATGGAGATAACGAGTTCGGAGTGTTTATCTCAGTGGACTTTATCAATTCGAGTACAGTGACAATGATCTGATTTCAAAAAGGGAGAAACAAACAAAACATTTGGATGCAAGACGTAGTGAAATTCTAGACACGGACTCATCTGTATAAGTGTGTCTAAATTGAACGAGAGTCATTGAAGTTGGTCTTCAAAGTAACATTGTCTGACTTTGAAAAACAAGCCATCTTGGAACTCTACTCTCTGATCAATCATAAGTATTCCACTTCAGGTAAACAAATTCATTCGTGCATGAACGGTGTCACTTGTGTTGGTAACAATTTCAGTCTTATTGGAATAACATGAAATGCTAAACCCACGGAGCTTTAATTTATCCAACAAAATATAACAAAAATATGAAACAACAAAATGCTGAAAATAAAACCACATCAATGTCATACTTACTTTCAGTCAAGTGAACTGAAATGCAGACGACTATGAAGATCACGAGAGACTTCATGTTGATTGATAACTCTGAAATTGTGTTTATGAATACCTGATTGAAATAAATGCGACTTGCATTTATATACCTTTTCATGGTGAAATACGTACACATGATGTGTGACTTGCAGCTTAACTAAAAACAAATCTTAGATTTGATTGGCTCTTTGGATATTTGTTTATTTTATAGTACTCCACGTGGCGTATTATATTGGCGGCCTACAGTGATATGTTGTGTAGTAGCCAATAATGACTTGACATACAATGTGTGACTGTTTTTGGCTAGCTAATGCAGTAAGATTGATACCATTGGTGAAGGCTTTGAATGTTTGCTGTGGACTGTCTTGGACAAATCTTGCCGTTGAAGTAAACACCGGTGTTATTGAACGATTATTCTCTTCTGAGAGGTTAATTTTAGCATTTTCGGCATGTTTAATCTATATCGCTTGTTTTAATTTTCAAGGCAAGCGTTTCACAGTAGAGTTTATTAGTTATTCTTAAAACCTTGTAAGATGAGTATTATGGTGGTGTAGATCTGCTGCCTAGAAAGAGACATTTTGATCCTTAAAATGCAATCGACATAATCCTACTGTTCGATAACATACAGGGTATCCAAATTACAAATAATCGCTTGGTTGGTGATCAATACCTGTAAGTGTGCTCTCTACTTGGCTCCTTCTAAATGAAAAGTTTTGTTGCGAGTTAGTGGGTTAAATTATCAAAATATCAGTCAAATTAGTAAAATCAACGTATATTTTTATTTTACGATGTTTAAAAAACGATATCATTCCGAAATAGCATGTGGAAAGAGTTCCTGAAAAAGTCTCATCGATCTATGAAAGCATCCATTGTAGCGTCTCGTGTGTTCCTTCGGGATGGGATACGCAAATGTACATTAGCAGTGGAACATTATCAATATCGAACTAATAATATTGATGATTGTCTTACTGTTCTCATATCCAAAGATTATCTAACTACCATTACCTAATTATTCGAATATTCAAGGTCCGCTCATTTCAGTGCTCGTTAGCAAAGACAAATTCGAAAATGTGAAAAACACACAAATCCGAACGCAGCATACTCCAGGGAAAATAAATCAAATATAAAGACAAACACAAGAACAGTATGCAACTTATTAGATACAGAACTCAATTTACATGAAATGGCATTACTTGATAAAAAAGCAATTGAAATAGCTCCCAACATGGAACCTGTAATAACCCTTTACCTGAGGATGAAGCTAATGAATTGCGTCAGAATGTTGGATGCATCCTGTCGATTCAAAAGTAGGTCATCCCAAATTTTTCGGAAAACGAACGTCATGCATTACAAATATTAAGATGAGACAAATCTAATGTCATAACTGAAGCTGACACAGACAATATCAGTGTGATTCTCAGTAAAGATGACTGTGACGAGAAAGCTGTAGAACATATCGAAGCAGATCCACATGCACTAGTACCGATAAAAAAATGTCTAGTACTATGAACAGAGCGTAAGCACAAACATATAATCTAGTTAGAGAACTAAACCTAAAACTAAGGAATTATATTTGGTTTTCAGTAGCTCCCAAAACAAAATTCAGGCGCGAGATTTCATGGAAGGCTGAAAATCCACTAAAAAGACGTTCCTTTCAGACCAATAATTGATTCCTCTAATTCATTAACAAACACTTTATCAAAACACACAAGAAGAATACTGAAACCACTTCAACAAAGTATTTCTTCAAACATAGAAATTATTGAGGAGTAATTGGAGTAACTTGAAATGATAATCAGCAATAATTTGTGCTCGAAACATCATAAGTCAGTAATATTGTGTGCCACTGTGTGACTTATCAAAATAAAATATCATCCATAATGGAGTTATACTCTATCACAGTGCCTGAGTTTTATACTTATATCAAAATATTGAGGAGTTGAAAATAAGACTGATGGACATAACCATCGAAGTAGACGAAATTAGGGAAGTTAGTATGCGTCAAGTAATTAGAGATATGTTCAGATTTTAACACAGTAGTGCTTGTGTCACACATGAATCTCGATCATAATATTAGAGTAAGAATACACCATCTAACAGCATTGTGTTCCAAACTGTCTACACATATGTCTGATTATATCGAGGATAATGTTGAGCCCATTTTCATTCTTTTGTTTGTTTGCATATTTCACTTTCAGATTTGAATACAGTGTAGACGAAGCATGACTGGACACTTGGTATCATTTCACCAAGCCATATCTCAATACTATTTGTGACTTCAGGATAGAGATCTAGTTCATTGTTAACTGCCTCCAGAATTGCTCTAATTAGGATGTTAGTGAACAAACTGGTCTCCTCAAAGCTAGTCATTTCTCCATCCGTTTCTGTTTGAATTTTCCCTATCTTTTATTTCACTACATAGGAATGGGTTGGCACGGAATCTGACGAACCTTTAATGCGACATAACACAAATGCTAAATATTTAGATAAGTGATATATCGGGATGCAACTGAAGGTGAATATTGGTCTAATACGATATCCCGCTTTATGAATACTAATTGGACTGCTAAACGTGCGTGTTGGTTCAAACAGTTTCCACTCACCAATAGAAAACTGAATCAGTTCGCTTACACCTAATTCAACTGCCTACTTCAAGCAGCGGTGTAATGAATCTACGCCTCATAGCCCACCCACTTCATTGGAATATTGAGTTGAACTATGTCTGAAAATGTTTATCTTTTCAGATGAAATTAATAAAGTTCTCAAGATTACTGAGAAGCTGTCAACAAAAAATGACACTATGCCATTCATTAGATTAATTCTCGCATCTTCAATCATTTTCGTCATCATGAGGCTGTCATATGGACACAGATCACTGTCCAAAATGTAATCAACAATCACCTGAATCAGATCTAATCAAAACACAGAAGAGAAGAGACGAGAGGCGATTTACAAATATTTTCTTTGAAGTTGTCTTGATTGGTTGGTTGACAGCGAGCGATACAGAGTGGGCGTCAATGACAGCTTTGCACGTTTTGCTTAATCAACTGATTGTTTCACTGTGAAAGTGTTTTCACCATGTGATAGATAACACGTCGCTACCACCGACAGGAATTTCTCATCTTTTCTGATTTGTGTTCTTCTCCTTTTTGTAACAAAGTTATAAACATTCCACTCACCGCAGTGAAATTCACCATGCATAAATCTCATGATCACTCTGTTTGTGTGTGATCAAAAAAATATCTGTGGTGTTTAAATGACAATCAGTGTTGTGAGGATGAGCGGTAGAGAGAAAGAGAGAGAGAGAGAGAAATAGATGCACTTTATAACGTTACTATAATTATGTTTGGCTGGAAATCACACGACACGTGATAACTTTTCAATTTCATAATTTTAACACTGACACTTACCTAACTCAACGCCACAAACGTGATGTGTGTCAAGCCGTTTTCACTTGTACTATAATTGTGGAAACGACCTATGAGAAAGTAACCATTAGTGAACACAATGCAATGACTTCAAGGAAATGAATAGGACGATTTATTGCAAGTCTAAGTGTTACTCTCAGATGATGTGTGGTTTCATTGACTTTAGTAACGAAAAAGGATTTCAAAGACATTTTGGCGTGACTTATTCAATGTACTTTTTTACGAGTGAAACTATACTGTGTGCTCCTTAAGTGTCACTGTGAGCAACATATCCTTAGACTACTCAAATATGTTAGAATGAATTTATCGAAATTCCAGTTTTCTCCTTATGCTATGTCTTAGGTGACTTTGTAACGTCTGACTGTATATGACGTGTTGTGACTTTCTGTTTCTACGTTTACTGCTATGCTGAAACGCTGTTTACAAGATTTGACAAGATCTCTTCTCCACAACATAGAAAGCTTCGACGAGAAAACAGAACTTTTATTAGGTGGAAACGCTTCCAACATCTGAAAACTATTTACTCTACTTACAAGTAAACTTCAGTTAATGTGTGTTCTGATGTCAACGCAGCTAAATCGATGTTTCCTAAGTCAGCAAGCTGATATGGTTGTTTCTGATGCATCTAGTCACATAAATGAATATTCTTCAGTTGGTTTTGATGAAAAGGATGTATTGAGGTGTCTCAGTTGGTTTATATCCATCACACAGCCTAGGTGCCAATGGAATACCAAGCTTTTCACTTAGAAAGAAGAGTGGTGATATTTTGTGTCATCCTCCTACATAAATCTGTAATGCATCACTTCAAAAGGGATACAGTACCAGTTACTGATGACTTGGCAATTACTACACCAGTTATTACTGTCTTAAATTGTTCTGACGTGAATAGCTTCCTCTTCATATTGTTGCTTTAGTTTATCTGCTCGCACGACTTGTAGTTCGCCGGTGATCAGCGTTACATAGAGGACACACAACGAGCGAGAGAACATGTATTCACAGGCATGTCAGCTAGTACATAATAATAATGGACGTGATTTGGAAAACGGTAGAATCAATGAACAGATTAAATATCGATCCTGTATCATCTAGCAGTCATTATTTGAGAAAGATATAATCAAGTGATAGACTAAATATGCATCCCTGTATCATTCCCAGTTGAGATTAATCAATGGTCTTACTCAGATTGGCTTAAACTGAATCCCTGTAAATGTCAGACTGGTTGATTATAGTGTCACACGTGAACAAGACTTGTGTGGACTGGTTCATTCCCATGATTCTTGTAATATCGACGGCGCTGTGATGAGAAATTAACTGAATATTGCCCATCTTCGTATCAGTTTCTCTTCAAATCTTTGTTGGTCGTCTCATATCTTTTTGATTTCTAAGAAAATCTTCCATCTGATGTAGGGCGTAAGAATGCTATGACTATCTCTAGGGTAACTCAGTCAATTTCACCCATCGTTCTGTATTCTTCCCTGGAGTTTTCAATTAGGACTATGTTATATTAAGTAGGAATTTGAAGGCTGTCAACAGGGTTAGTTGTGTGCCTTTCACTTAACTAACTGAACTTTTACTGATGACAGGCATTTTAATTCTTACAAGCAACTGGCTAAGGTCATCTTGTCTGATACTAAACATTCTCTCCATTCGGAACTTCCTTCGTGCATCTTATAGCGTGAAGCCAGAAGAAACGTTTTTAGAGTTTATGCTCATACGGAAAAATGTTAAAAAACTCAACCATTCCATATTTGCCACGGGTTCTCCTATGAAGCGACAAATATCAGGAAAGTGCTTATAAACTTAACTCTTAATGTGCAAACAACTAGCAAATTATAACCATCACTATTATTATTTTCTACACTGTTATTCTTCTTATGTCAATTGTCAGGTTTTGTGGTTTCATTATTTCTGCTATTTTATGAATTTGTTTACTTTTTGCACTACTTACATTTGCTGAAAATTCCGTTCTGTATAAAAGCTATTATTAGATATTATTACTACGATAAATTGGTGCATACCACCACCACTGCGATCATGTCAAACACTCACAATAACTTCATGTGATCACATGTCTGAATGATAAGTGACGCATTTTATTTTCAAGACAGTAATAATAGCAACGCCTCACCCATACACTTCCATACTCTCAAATATTTTCGCTTACTGCTCCTATGGCAAGATATTTACATGTGTGAGTTGTACTAGGTAAAGCGTGACACCATTTAACATGGTTAGGACTGCGTGAGCTGCCCCAGTAAGTACGTGTACCACTCACACACTACACAGAACATATCAATCTTTACTCTCCTGTAACAATCCACTATGAAAATCAACTTATATCTGAATTTGGCATAGATTACAGAAAACTAAACCAACAGGAGTCGAGTTGCTGAACGAAAGCAACAAAGAGCCATCTGTCTCAATAGATAACCTCATTAAAAGAGCATTATGGAAAAATGCCCGTTATAATGGTGCGTACCCTTACAGAAGTCGTCAAGATGATAGTAATAATATCTAATAAGCTAGGGTGAAGAGACCGATTGAAGGTTTATTTCTAGAATCAAATGAATATTCGTGCAGTAGGAATGAGTCAACAGCTTTCCACGTGGACATCTGGAAAATTCTGCTAATCTTACAAAGAATGGAGTAGAAAAAAGAGACCTATGAAAAGTAATGTGAGATTTACAGTTGACTCAGTTCGGAGTTGAATTCTGCCACAGTCCCCTCTGGGAACTGAAATTACTCAAATCACAATATGTTGTCTCCTTGAAATCATGAATTATCAGATTTCAGGTAGTTTAAACTGATTTGGATCCCTGAACCGAGTCAAACGGGATCAGACGATCCAATGATGAGCCCAGTCCTGAAGGATCACCTGGTGTTTAAATCACCACTATCTGATATTCAAGTAGTTACTTCACTCAGTCCCTAGCATATGGTATCGTCTGTGTACAGAATGTCCTCAAATCAATCAGCTGACCTCAGTAATAATGAGAGAAAGAAGT
Organism: Trichobilharzia szidati; assembly: GCA_944472155.2. Lineage (NCBI taxonomy): Eukaryota > Metazoa > Platyhelminthes > Trematoda > Strigeidida > Schistosomatidae > Trichobilharzia > Trichobilharzia szidati. The sequence continues at coordinate 25,804,779 of OX235272.1, read as the reverse complement.
TCTGCAGATGCAAGAATCAGAACCGGACATATTACATAAGAATACCATTGGAAGCTGAATCTACTTAGATCACAATATGTTACCTTGAGTACTTAATTCATTAACTTCATGTTACATGGCATCAAGTATATATAGAATTTCCTTAAGTCAATGAATGGATATCAGTAATACTGACAGATAAAAGTTTTGCAGACGCAAGAATAAGGTCCATATATATTACATAAGAATATCTGAATTTAGAAGATAGATATGATGCTGTGGTGAGAGATGGTTGCTAGCCAAATTGGTTGACAGTAATTGAGGTCAAAGGTCAAGATAGACAGGCGGAAACAGTTAACATATAGATGAGCTGACACAGCCACAAGAGATGCAAAATCAACTTTGTGTGGGAAACAGCCAATCAACAAACTGTATCTTCTACTAATATTAACCTACAATAATGTACATCAAAATCTATAAATACGTGTTGATTTCCGTAATAAACGTTCTGTTTCCTGGCCCTTGTCTTCTCTTGTTACAGTACCACTTAGCTGAACACATGCGTCAGTCTGTTCTCAAGAGTTCATGGCATATAATTGAACAACACTTGAGGACTGATCAAACATTTGCTTTCAATACATTAATTGTCAATAATGTGGCCAGTTGGATTTCACTTTCGATGCTGATTTATCCAATCTACTTTGTGCAGCTTACAACTTGATTCACGTAAGACCAGAGTGTAGACATCAAAATAGAGTTAACTTGTGATAGGAACATTTTTTGAGAAATCCCTCCTGGACGATTGAATCACAAAATGGATACTTAGTTGTAATTATTATCCGTTTTTCTCCTAGACTGTACATCATTATTTTGACATTTGCATATCATATGTCCACTTGATCCATATTACTTGTTCTTATCCTCTTTCACTCTCTAACTTTATTGCTTCTTTTCATCGTTGTGTATGCACTGCTCGTGCGTTGTTTAACGACTGTGATTCTGCTTGAGTGAATGGAGGTCATTCTGATCTTTGGCTATCTTCAGGAAGTATTAGTGTTCAGTCCTTGTGGACAGAAATTTTGATCCCACATTGTTGGGAATATTCTACTTGGTTCTAAGTACCTATTTGGTACTTGAAAAAATTGATCTGGACTTTAGAACAGTTGCATAATGGCTATTCTGCTGTGATTTTAAATTTTTCATGTTAATATTCCAGAATAGAACCACAGATTTATCGAAGAACAATGGTCTTTTTCCTATCTTCAGAGCATTTCATGACTAATGGTGTCTCAAGAAAGTTTCGTCAGCTTTACACTGGGATGTAGATATCATTCTCCTGCGCTCAGACCACAAAGAGTCAGTTTCACTCGGGACAATATTTCCATCATAGAATAATGTTCTGACGGCGACATCATCATGACAAATATATTATGTTCACAGTGTTAATTATCATAAAGTAATTCTGTTGCACTGTGCCTTTCTATCACAGTAAAATACTCTATGGTGCAAGTGGACTACGGATATTGACCATCAAGGTCACTTTACTTCTAAGGAATACACTGAAAGATTGCTCTCAGTTAGTTCTCCCCTTCTTCATCTATAAATATTGATTTGTTATCTCAGCTTTCTTCCGCTGAAAATGTATACTACTTATCAATGATGAGTAGTATAAGTCAAAATTGTATATTTATGATTTTCAGTAATTGAAACTTTCGCGTAATGATAATCATGGAACAAGTTTATCCCTCTTGCATACAAACGAAATCTTACCAGTACCTTGATATTTCAGGATGGAGAAATCTGCACAATCGACACTCTAGAAGATGAAATAGGCAAACTAGAAACTACTTTTTATACCAGAACGGAGTACTTCGAAGTATGCATGAGGAGAACAGATAGAAAGAAATGCCTGCAAACTGCGCAGAACAAGTGCAAACACGTTTAAGGGAGACACAGCAAGTGAACTACTGCCATCCAAGATACAAGAGCTAAAACATTCTTTTCCACAACTCTGTGTTTAAAATTCTCCACTCGTTGTATAATTCTAATGCAGGTGAAGGATAAGCTACCGAGTCTGGCCACTTCAGTGTGTATTTTCAAGTTTAACAGTTCATGTGGAGACACTTACACAGGTAGCAGGACTCAGAAAGCCCACCGTCGCCTTCGGAAGCATTAGTTAATGAAGCAGTAAAGCCAAGCAGAAGTTCCATACTGGCACACCCAGTGGATACGGAGCACAAGATTGACAAAAATTCAGCGGTTACGATTCTTACAGGGTGACACCTCAACTGCCTAGGTTGGAATTTGGATTCAATGTTCATAACCTCTCCTAGATTACTAGCGCACTAGTTCTGCAGCCATTACGAAAACCGGAAAGAAGGACAGTTATGCGTGGGGCCTTAAACTCAACCCCACAAATCCGATCAAACTGCTACGGAAACATCAAGGCTCCAGATATTAAAAACACAAAACATATAGTCATTTCATATCAACTTGATATGATTATGAGCAATAATTTGTGCTCGAAACATCATAAGTCAGTAATATTGTGTGCCACTGTGTGACTTATCAAAATAAAATATCATCCATAATGGAGTTATACTCTATCACAGTGCCTGAGTTTTATACTTATATCAAAATATTGAGGAGTTGAAAATAAGACTGATGGACATAACCATCGAAGTAGACGAAATTAGGGAAGTTAGTATGCGTCAAGTAATTAGAGATATGTTCAGATTTTAACACAGTAGTGCTTGTGTCACACATGAATCTCGATCATAATATTAGAGTAAGAATACACCATCTAACAGCATTGTGTTCCAAACTGTCTACACATATGTCTGATTATATCGAGGATAATGTTGAGCCCATTTTCATTCTTTTGTTTGTTTGCATATTTCACTTTCAGATTTGAATACAGTGTAGACGAAGCATGACTGGACACTTGGTATCATTTCACCAAGCCATATCTCAATACTATTTCTGACTTCAGGATAGAGATCTAGTTCATTCTTAACTGCCTCCAGAATTGCTCTAATTAGGATGTTGGTGAACAAACTGGTCTCCTCAAAGCTTGTCATTTATCCATCCCTTTCTGTTTGAATTTTCCCTATCTTTTATTTCACTACATAGGAATGGGTTGGCACGGAATCTGACGAACCTTTAATGCGACATAACACAAATGCTAAATATTTAAATAAGTGATATATCGGGATGCAACTGAAGGTGAATATTGGTCTAATACGATATCCCGCTTTATGAATACTAATTGGACTGCTAAACGTGCGTGTTGGTTCAAACAGTTTCCACTCACCAATAGAAAACTGAATCAGTTCGCTTACACCTAATTCAACTGCCTACTTCAAGCAGCGGTGTAATGAATCTACGCCTCATAGCCCACCCACTTCATTGGAATATTGAGTTGAACTATGTCGGAAAATGTTTATCTTTTCAGATGAAATTAATAAAGTTCTCAAGATTACTGAGAAGCTGTCAACAAAAAATGACACTATGCCATTCATTAGATTAATTCTCGCATCTTCAATCATTTTCGTCATCATGAGGCTGTCATATGGACACAGATCACTGTCCAAAATGTAATCAACAATCACCTGAATCAGATCTAATCAAAACACAGAAGAGAAGAGACGAGAGGCGATTTACAAATATTTTCTTTGAAGTTGTCTTGATTGGTTGGTTGACAGCGATACAGAGTGGGCGTCAATGACAGCTTTGCACGTTTTGCTTAATCAACTGATTGTTTCACTGTGAAAGTGTTTTCACCATGTGATAGATAACACGTCCCTACCGACAGGAATTTCTCATCTTTTCTGATTTGTGTTCTTCTATTTCTAACAAAGTTATAAACATTCCACTCACCGCAGTGAAATTCACCATGCATAAATCTCATGATCACTATGTTTGTGTGTGATCAAAAAAATATCTGTGGTGTTTAAATGACAATCAGTGTTGTGAGGATGAGCGGTAGAGAGAAAGAGAGAGAGAGAGGGAGAGAGAAATAGATTCACTTTATAACGTTACTATAATTATGTTTGGCTGGAAATCACACGACACGTGATAACTTTTTAATTTCATAATTTTAACACTGACACTTACCTAACTCAACGCCACAAACGTGATGTGTGTCAAGCCATTTTCACTTGTACTATAATTGTGGAAACGACCTATGAGAAAGTAACCATTAGTGAACACAATGCAATGACTTCAAGGAAATGAATAGGACGATTTATTGCAAGTCTAAGTGTTACTTTCAGATGATGTGTGGTTTCATTGACTTTAGTAACGAAAAAGGATTTCAAAGACATTTTGGCGTGACTTATTCAATGTACTTTTTTACGAGTGAAACTATACTGTGTGCTCCTTAAGTGTCACTGTGAGCAACATATCCTTAGACTACTCAAATATGTTTAAATGAATTTATCAAAATTCCAGTTTTCTCCTTATGCTATGTCTTAGGTGACTTTGTAACGTCTGACTGTATATGACGTGTTGTCACTTTCTGTTTCTACGTTTACTGCTATGCTGAAACGCTGTTTACAAGATTTGACAAGATCTCTTCTCCACCACACAGAAATCTTCGACGAGAAAACAGAACTTTTATTAGGTGGAAACCCTTCCAAATTCTGAAAACTATTTACTCTACTTACATGTAAACTTCAGTAAATGTGTGTTCTGATGTCAACGCAGCTAAATCGATGTTTGCTAAGTCAGCAAGCTGATATGGTTGTTTCTGATGCATCAAGTCACTTAAATGAATATTCTTCAGTTGGTTTTGATGAAAAGGATGTATTGAGGTGTCTCAGTTGGTTTATATCCATCACACAGCCTAGGTGCCAATGGAATGCCAAGCTTTTCACTTAGAAAGAAGAGTGGTGGTATTTTGTGTCATCCTCCTACATAAATCTGTAATGCATCACTTCAAAAGTTATACAGTAGCAGTTACTGATGACTTGGCAATTACTACACCAGTTATTACTGTCCCAAATTGTTCTGACTTGAATAGCTTCCTCTTCATATTGTTGCTTTAGTTTATCTGCTCGCACGACTTGTAGTTCGCCGTTGATCAGCGTTACATAGGGGACACACAACGAGCGAGAGAACATGTATTCACAGGCATGTCAGCTAGTACATAATAATAATTGACATGATTTGGAAAACGGTAGAATCAATGAACAGATTAAATATCGATCCTGTATCATCTAGCAGTCATTATTTGAGAAAGATATAATCAAGTGATAGACTAAATATGCATCCCTGTATCATTCCCAGTTGAGATTAATCAATGGTCTTACTCTGATTGGCTTAAACTGAATCCCTGTAAATGTCAGACTGGTTGATTATAGTGTCACACGTGAACAAGACTTGTGTGGACTGGTTCATTCCTATGATTCTTGTAATGTCGACGGTTCTGTGATGAGAAATTAACTGAATATTGCCCATCTTCGTATCAGTTTCTCTTCAAATCTTTGTTGGTCGTCTCATATCTTTTTGATTTCTAAGAAAATCTTCCATCTGATGTAGGGCGTAAGAATACTATGACTATCTCTAGGGTAACTCAGTCAATTTCACCCATCGTTCTGTATTCTTCCCTGGAGTTTTCAATTAGGACTATGTTATATTAAGCAGGAATTTGAAGGCTGTCAACAGGGTTAGTTGTGTGCCTTTCACTTAACTAACTGAACTTTTACTGCTGACAGGCATTTTAATTCTTACAAGCAACTGGCTAAGGTCATCTTGTCTGATACTAAACATTCTCTCCATTCGGAACTTCCTTCGTGCATCTTATAGCGTGAAGTCAGAAGAAACGTTTTTAGAGTTTATGCTCATACGGAAAAATGTTAAAAAACTCAACCATTCCATATTTTTTGTTGTTTCCTCTATCTAATATTTGAACATTGTTCCAATCGAATTGATCCCCGTGGTTGTCTTTATGTAGTGATATGATGGAGTGTATGTCATGTCTTTTGATGGCTAGCTTATGTTCGTGGATACGAAGACGAAGGGGACGTCCACTTTGGCCAATGTAGTGTTTTTCGCAGTTGTTACAATTTATTTTATAGATGATGTTGGTTTTATCTTCTTTCGCTGTTGAGTCTTTTGGTTGACATAGAACTGAGTGAAGTAAAGGTGTGAAAACGCACACAAAAACAACCAATCACATCCAAGGTCACCGGGAGAGATGATTAATAAACTTGTGTAGAAATCTAAAAGCTCACTTCAAATTTAACTATGCGCTGAAGATGTCACCTAATAGGGTGATGAAAGCTTCGCAAATTAACTATCCAGCTCAGAGAACACTACCACATCAAAATCATCCACCTCAGCTACAAATCTTCTCCGTCATATCTAAATCCATCCCACCACGATTCACTATTCTGGTAAACTGTATACATATTTACAGCTGCATTTATATGCTACTTATAAATGTTGTCCGTAGCACACTCCACAATAGGTTATATTTTGAAAATATTTTTTCCTGTAGTTGGTTTGTAAGGATTAGTGATCAAATCGTAAAAATATTATTTTGATTTGATTTCCTTTTGAATAATTTTATTGGAATGAGATACGTTGACTGCTGATACGAAGTTTCCTACAGTGCTTTAACGTTAATGTTGTGTTAGCTGATGGTGGCTACCAGCAGATTCCAGGATATGCATTCCGTTCTGCTCGGCACCCATCATTTGGATGTACGTGTGTTCCCTGAGAGTAATTGTTTTCTTCTCTCACTGGAACTCTGACTCAGTTGCAAAAATTCCAAACGTCAGGGAACTATCCGCTAGCCTACGTAGTCACGAAAGTCCGGTATCTGTTGCTATTTGTCTAAGTTATTTCCAATTCCGCTTTTAGTGATTTATGTTGGAATGCGAAACCTGAAATCACGAGTATTGTGTCGCAGTTTGAGTGGAAACAGCATCACTCATTGTGACTGAATGCTAATCTGTCTGCTGAGTGAAATGTACTTCCCGGATACTATTTCTGAGCAATATCATTCAAACAACCTCACATAAGGCTGTAAATGATTCAGTTTTATGGGAAAAGCTTCAGAATTTCATACTTTACATGTTGAACTATCGTCGTACCTAAATAATATAAAACTGATTGTCAGTGAAATGTATCTCCTAGGATGGAACACCAGAAGGTAAATAATGCCATGTATCCAGTGCTTCGTTTAGTGCAGACTGAATTCCATCATCTGGGTTAACAATGTTGCCACAGTGCTGGATGACAAAGTGCACCTGACTTTGATTTTTTACAGGATGGTCGAAGGTAAGTGATCTGCCTGATTTCATATTGATGCAGATCGTCTTTGTGTATGACTGGTTAGCTTTTCACAAGCCGACCTTGAAGAGGATTACTGGTCACGCTGACACTGCTGTGGTTCTTCATTTTAGTTTACCCCATAGTAAATGGACGAATGTAACTAAGCAAAAAATCAGAAATAGTCAACCTTTATTTAATTTAGTTTGGTGTATAAACGGAATAACGTGCTTATGAGCAACATCATCATTTGGTGGGGTTTTTTGTCCATTCTCAGGTTCGAATTTTGCCCAACGTTCTCCTAAACCTTGCCTAGTTTACTGGTTAATGGCAGACCAAGCCGGAATAGTGGAAATTTTAGGTATAAGATTAGAGACTCCACGTCGTAAAAGGGACAACTCTGCAACTTTCAAAGCTTTGACTTGCAAAGCACTGGATGAATAAACTCACTAAAATTCTGGGTCCAAAAAACTTCAGAGTTGAACATACTGTCGATTTCAATCAAACTCCTGTAAACGCGTGATTCTGACCTGAAATATCTGGACTGTATTTTGATATAGAATACGTTAACTGCATAGTGTAGGATGTCAGTGATTTCGCCCCACTGAGACGATTTTAATCTTATGACTTTGTAGGCTAGCAATGATTATTGCTTCTTCCTGAATGCTATTGTCTTCCCCTTCCCCCTTCTTCGCTTTCAAGGCATCTAAATGGACGATGAATTGAACTACAAATCGTTTTATTTACATTTTGGACGTCTCAATTTTAAGCTGACTATGTTGTTTGCATTCTGTCATAACCACTGCAATTTCAGGTCACCTGCAGATGTCAAGACCATGTCAAATAAAATGTTGATGGCATTTAAAACTGCGAATAAGAACTTTTTCACTTCATGAAAATCAATCAAGGGAACCAGGTGTATGAAACGTGACTGTTTCTTCTACTCTTACTAGAGTGTAACAGAAGAGATACAGTATTCGATGTATTGACATTCTACATACGCTGTACTTCTAAAGATAGCGTTGTTCATAAATTTTGTCAATCTTTCTCTAATAATCTTCATGCTTCAAGCTGCATTTGTATGCGTTAATTCATTTTAATTCATCTCTTCTTTATCACCGTTAAATATTCATATTACTTATTAGCAACAAGTAGTATAAATGGTATCTCATTTATCACTTCGTTACTCCTCAACCATAGTTATTGATTCCCACTCGGATTTATTTTATTGTTCCAGCATAGCTACCTTCTTTTGTTTAGGCAATGATCTATGTACATTTTTCCGGTTGAACATTGCTCATTCGAATCTGTTTTTTCTTGACCTGCACATACCTGCGTTATTCCTTTCTCACTGTGGATCACCACTGACGCAGCCTTATTGTTTAGTATTACTGACGTAGAATGACAGTGGATTTGACAGTATACAGCCTGTAGACCTCAACATTTTACGCTTTTATATTCCATTTACCATATTTATGTGTGATTAAGTGAGGCATTTCCAACAAATCCTGTGCTTCGGATTCCGCACCTAACTGAAACGTTTGGATTTATTAATCGATGGCTCTATTAGAAATTATCGTCCAAGATATGTTAAAAGAATTCTATGTCTTCTGTCTCTTAAGCCTTCTTTTTCTTACTGAGGTCGTTTGTTTGCTGTATTTTGTTCTAGCCAAGTTATCCTGCACTTTGCAGTCATTGTCACTTGGTTGCTAGATCCAGACGCAGACGTCTTTGCTTCTTCGTACTGAGCTAGATAAGTGATATCACATGCCAGTCCGTCAAGTGAAATCCGAATGGAAGGCGGCTGGCAAGTTGGGCATCCAAAGTTAACATGCAAGAGATCTTAAAAGAAGGCAGTGAAAGCCTCTGGGTAGTTATGATGCTACTTGAATTTGATATCAGGGAGCCAAGTGCATTGGAGATGTCCTGATAACGTCACATCTTTCAGTCGTAGCATAACGAATGAATAATAATTAGATTGTAATACACAAGGTGATAAACACTTACAGAAGGGGGAGTTGTTTCGGCCTTTACAACAAAAATGAGAAACAAGGTAAGTTGGTTTTATTTAATCACTTTATAGTTCACACAATAAACAGACGGTGTTAACTTAAATCATACCAGGAGTATTGTATTCTCAAGGTATATTCAGAAGTCAGAATTCTATCAGTTTCACAAAATATATCCATTTGTTAGACTGACAAAATGAAATAATCTATGAAAATTGAAATGTTCAGTGAACAGCTACTAATGTTAATCAGGAACTTGTGACTGATACATTTCCAGGGAAATATTTTAAGCTTGTCATGCTCCTTAACTGATTAGAATCAGGAGACTTATGAACGTATATTTCCTGACTTTCGTTTTATGGCCACCTTCAAGATGAATAACTTTGTCGTGAAGTAAATGGCTTGGGAATTGAATGAAGCAGATTTGAAACTTACAGAAAATGTGACTTTTCCTGGTGTTACAGTGAAGATCTACCGACTAGTGCTAATGTATATACGACACTGGGGTGACTGACCATCTTCTAACAGGTTGGTACTCGGGTAAAGTTAGGTAATACAGATTAGAACATTCACTAGTAATATTTTATTTTTAAGAGGAGTTTTATAAAAATTATTCTGTTAACAGATCGCCTAAAATACCTAGATTACAAATTCATCTATGATGACATCGGTGTTGTGAAGGAACTGCAATCTCACAGATTGTGCTGACCATTATTGCCTCGCAAATATATGCTACATATTAAAACGAACTACTCTCGCGCCTGGAACCTTGACTTGCCAAATAAAACATAAATGTGGTGATTAAATTTCGAAGCTAAAATTATTCATCAAGTGATTAAGTGATCTTCTCCTAGTGGATATTGGTTAAGACTGGAAGCAAAGATGCGCATTCCCTCCAATTTAAGACTCATAAACTGGATGTATCTGCATCCCACTGAGACCCGAAAGCAGATCTACTTTCTGCTGAATTTTCATTTCATTCGTAAACGAAAATCTTTCATTTGACTTACACGTCTGGATGATTTTTTCCACTGAAAAGGTTTGTAAATGAAGGGCGTCAATAAGCATTTTGTGAGATAAAACCAGTGAACCAATAAACCTTAATATTTGGACTTAATAGCTTAGAATACTGTTGGATGACATCATTTTATCTGTTATTTTGAAGGCACAGTAGAGAAATTCATAATGAATTCATGGACATATGCCTCAGTACCAAGAATGTCTGTATTTTTAAAATAGACTGAAAAATGTTTGGGTTTGTTATTGTGTAAACAGAATCCTTGAATAAATGAATACCGCCTGAGTGTTTTAGTGTTATCGGGATCGTTGACGGAAAGAAACTGGACAACTCTTAGCTCCACTACTCAGAAAGTCTTGAGTTTGTATGACTAAGCGACGTTTGGGACTCGGACCGCGTGGGTGGGTGGTTTAAGAGCAATCTACAGTTGACCTACCGATAAGGGACCAGTAGGATTTGGTGAAAACTAGTTACACTATAACAGTTCACTGCCTAAATGTTATCCTGTTCTTCGAGAGATGTTTGACACCATCCTGAATGAGAATGTGAACAAACCATGTTGAGGAGTTAGCAAACCAATATATTGGAATTATTTTCTTAAGTAATTTTTACAGTTGATTTCAAGTTAGCCAAAATTTTTTAAAAATGTTTATTAATCAGTAGTTCAACTCTTTAGGCTTTGATTACCAATCCACAGAACATCTCCACTTCTCTTTAGTTTCCGTACATAAGTGTATAACTTTAGACAGCTAAATTCGTTAGCAAGCAAATCATTTTGATGCTTAAATTTGAGTTTCCTTTGTTTTTGAATTTTACTTGCCGTCAAGTTTTCCATATCAATGTTTACACAAATAAAAATATAAAGCTGAACTGAGACAAAGTGTTAAGTTCTGACGAGGAATGATTGAAATCACATCCTCAAATAAGACCAACTTACAGTTCATCATTCACATAAAACCTAAGGTGAATATTCAAACGAAGAATTATTAGAGTTGGCAATTAAAATAGTTCAGAACTGTTGATAGGTGTCGTTGATCCACTGGTAGAATGTCTACCAACCACGCAAGTGGACTGGATTCGATTCTCAACTGAGACATTCTGAAACCTCACTTAGTTTATCGTCCGCCAGTAGAAAGAGGGAAGGTTGAGCATGAAGCTTACAATCCTACTCTGTAAACGGAATATCACGGTTACTGAGAGTTCAAAAGCATGTGGTCTTATGTCCCACTTGGGATGGAAGCGATGGGGGATAAAGAACTGTTAACATAAAACGTCGCATAGAAATGAAACATTTCAAGGTGGTAGAGTTCTCGAGAGTGGGAAAAGAATACAGGAGCAGAAACATATGAAAACAGGTCCTAAAAGTAGGCCATTGGTTGGGAAAAGTGTTAGCAGACTTGATAACAACAAGTCCTACTTTACCGATATGATAATTTTGAAACACGTTAGCGAAGATTTCAGCACACTGACTACTGACATCTTTATGATCACAGCCAAATGACTCCTCCTGCCATACATGATTCAGACTGGTAATCACTGAGTGGATTGATCGACTTAATGTGACAGAGTAGACAACTGTAACTATCTGTTACTCAGATCCTATTTCAAATACTATTTCCACATTGGACAAAACCGTAACAGTTTAACATGCATTGCAGACGCTGCAACTAATCAAAATTCACGGTTTATTCGCTGAATAACTTTCGTTACCAACTACTTTATAACTAACCTTTAGCATAGTAGCTGACGTCATATCGCCTCAGAAAAGTAGCTTTCATCTTACATTTTACGGTAAACACAGTACCGGTCGGTGAATTTTCAATGTGACATTCTAGTCTGTATTGAGAACTTGAAAGCTCTAATTGCTTTCTATGACCAATACTGGAAGACGCGATCCTGTTCAAACTCGAAAAGGATCAAATACCGACAGATGATGTACAGAGTGATCTGAATACTGAATACACCAATCTGATCAATGTAATCCATTATTATTTCCTATTTTAGATTTAAAAAGGCAATCAAATGGCAAGCAAGCCTTTTATTCTTTGCCCTCCGAGTGCGACAAGCTTTTGAAGTTTCAATTGGGTCGGAATTCTTTCTTCTCGTAGTATGACTGCTAGCCTCATGCATGCTCTTCCCTCTTCTGAGACTTCCTACTGACTAGTAAATCAGGCGAAGTTTGGAAGTGAGTCAAACGGGAATTACACCTGGACATTCCGTGTGCGTGACCTGTCAGTATTCTGCTGCTGAACCGTCGATGCAGATAAGGAATATATCCAAGTCCTCTCTCTGGAATACACTGACGTCAGTAGTGCATTAAGAATCAGTCTTCAATATTGTGAAACAAAAAATGTCTATTCTGTTTCTTCTGCGCACAATTTTATAGTGATTTCTTCACGCAGCTTGAAGATCAATTTGTTTTCCATTACTTCAGAACTGAATTCAAGTTATGCGAGGTTACCTCATTTTTCTCCATTGAAAAGATATTCAACATTATATTCAGTGATGTACTTCAAATGAAATTCTTCATGAACATAAACTTAAGGACAATTCATAACCCATTGTTACCAAAAGAATCCAAGCGTTCACATTCACCAATCAGAAGAAAAATGAAATTCGAGATTGGTACAGCTATGTGTGCCAGGGATTATCGACCAGGATGAAAAGCTTGGAACGATGGCTACATCTCCACACGACGAGTATAATTCATTCATGATGTGAACTATGGCAGTGATAGTATGTAGTCGTCATTGCAACCACCTACGTCACCGACATCAGACAGACTGATGGGTACTTTTCGGACACACAGAGTTGACAAGACGGAAAGAAAACAGTAGCGTACAGTTTTGACGAATCTTGAAATAAGCGAAAAGCGTTTCATAAAACATGATGATAGAAACTTCCAAAGTTTTATATCGACCCAAAACCAACACGTTATGCGTCACTGGCCTGCCTAAAGAGGAAGTGTTATGTGTAAATATATGCCAGCTGAATAGTCTGTCAGTCAATATTTAAACTTTTAATCAAGTAAATGACTAATGTTTTCCTCATTCAAGTGTGAAGACTCAGTAAGCATACTAAGCATAAACAGAACTGTCAGCAATGTTGTTTTCTCTTGTTGTTGCCTATGATTCGGTACTTACATTCTCGATTTCATCCCACACCTGGAATATGAATGATACGAAATGAAAATATTTATGGATTTATTTCCAAAATGTAATTAGGAGAAAGTAAATAACAATGAGTGAATTATAAGTCGTTTTCATGGCGTCTTTCTATCTTTGTTGTGATGAAATCCAAAGATATGATTTATAATTGTGTTTAGGGATATTATTCCTCTCATTTCCGAGTATCTCGGTGCAACAGATTATTCAGTTTTTAGTGGCTATTTTGCAGTAAGTGTCAAATAAAATGAGTGATCTGTCTTCTAATGTCATTTATCTCATTGGACAGGTTGACTGCGATGTTTGCAATCCTAAACATCGTTTGTTGCAGGTCGAATAGTCATCTGGCAGAGTTCCTGTATTACAATTATGTTTGGTAGTCTTCTGAGGATGAGTCGAACAGTAGAGTCTCTGAAAAGACACCAATCCAAAGGATTCACTAAATAATTCAATCATGGTTAGAGATGGGGTGTGCAAACAGTTTCTTTGAAATCTTCACTTAGCAGTGGTTATTACATTCATTTATCGATCCACCTGTCCCAATTTCGGTCAAATCTTCAGAAAACACGACATTTTCACGTCAACTCCCAGCTGACTGATGTTTCGTTTACCGGTGAATTTTCTAGAGGTGATAGTGAAATGTTGGAAACACTTATGTTCATCTATCTCGCCGACTATACAGTCACTTACAGGATTCGATAATAATTGTGCTATGCAAAGGACTGGATCCGCACTAATCTATAACTTGAAGGAAGAAAACCCACTGGTTTTAAGAATTAACATTAGTAAATTTACCCCTCATTTATTAACCGTTCTGCACTGTCAAAGATTAGCAAATTGGGACTCATTGTTCTCCAACTGTGTCTTAATTTTTTGTGATGTCCTAGCTAAGGTAAGTATGCAGTGGTATTCATCACGGTGTCACAAAATGTTTCGGCACACGTCTCTATATTCTGTTGTGAGGAATAAATGCGTCATTCTGCTCTCATTTTAGAAGTAGCAGTCATTGTAGTAGCAGGGGTAGGTTTCCACAGAAAGTACTTCTATGGGAAGCATGTCATTCCCAATGACCAATTCACAAACTAAGTAATAAGAGCTGAATAAAAATTGTCTGATGATTGCTTGTTTCATCATAGTTTATTTGTCACAACAGTTCATCATTTCAGTAGAGTATTCTCACTTTGAAAACCATGTTTTGGACATTTCCGTGAAAATCAGAATAGGAGGTTGACACATTCTTATCTTGAGAATGTTCCAAGTCAGCTCATTCGTAGGAATATTCAGTGGGATTAGACGAATCATGATTGATTACTTTTTTCTCTACTAAATGACCGGCATCAACCAAATGCGATAAAAAGGAGCAAGGGATTGTTTTGTCTGTCCTTTGTCAAACCACTATGGCGAATGTTGATTAATACGTTGATCAAGCTATCTAGTAGTAAACGCAACATAAGTGTGACTATAAGAGAAGCTTTATTGCTAAATACACATAGATATGGCAAAACTATGTGGCTTATCCTTCGTTTAGGTCCCAGTCATTCGTCAACTACAGAATGGCAAACATAGATTCACTGAGTAAGACGTTTTACGTATACTTCTGTAAAGTCCCTGGAGCAAAATCTTACTTGACAAGTCCCCATTTAATTGTAAATCAATTAATACCGTACTGTCATAGTCTCAGTTTATTACCTGATGTTTTATTTCATGTTTCTTGATGAAACTACCCGGATAGCCCATCCTTGTCAAAGTATCATGAATATATACAAACTCCTTTTGTAAGTCATTTTCCGTGCATATCTTTTTTCTGCTGTCCCCGTGCGTAAGACACTGAACAGCATTTCTCTTATTTTCAATAGGAATTCAACTAAGGAACCTTTACAGTTACATCTAGAAGAATATAACACGTGGAGGACACTAATCTGATGAAAGCTAAGGAGAGAAATTAATCATAAAACAGTATAGAGATGTAAAAAGAGTGAGCAGGTTTAGAGAAGAGGTTGCACTATAAGCACATGTGATCTCCAAATTAAAATTAAGTTCTGCCTTGATATATGCTTTCCCAAACAAACACTATTCAAACGCCTCGACCGCTTCTCATCTCCTTATCTCAAACAACTTCGCAGGCATAAAGAAACATTATACAAATCCAAAGACAAGTTTGGACTCAAAAAGATTAATGCTCAAATCAAATCTGAAATCAAAAATCTTAATGCTATCTACAACGATACACTTTTATCATGCAAATCTCCTATCAGCATGTGGCAACTTTTTAATGAAATTACTGGCAATAGTAAGCGTTGTAATGTTTTTCCCTCTTATGATGTTAATGCTCTTAATCAGTCTTTTATACACTGTCCTTCTACTTTAACTACTTCTAATGTTACCTATCATGTAGCTGAAAACTTTCATGACTTTAATACTCTCGATGTTCTAAAATGTCCTAAAACTCTCAAGCTCTCACGTAGCCTTGGCCCTGATGGTACAACTGCATATGTTCTAGAACAATGTGCAGATGCGTTGTGTTCTCCACTAACCAACATCCTAAATGCTTCTTTCTCCAAAAATGTCGTACCTGATGCATGGAAAGACATTAAAATAGTCCCTGTCCCTAAACCTGGAAACGGCAAGAACGTAAAGTTCAGACCCATTGCAATCACTTCCCCGTTTCTAAAGCTTATGGAAAAACTAGTACTTCTTAAACTTGAACCATCCCTTAAAATCTTTGAAGACCCCAAACAATTTGCCAAT
This sequence comes from Trichobilharzia szidati, assembly GCA_944472155.2. Lineage (NCBI taxonomy): Eukaryota > Metazoa > Platyhelminthes > Trematoda > Strigeidida > Schistosomatidae > Trichobilharzia > Trichobilharzia szidati. The sequence goes on along the minus strand of OX235272.1, from coordinate 25,788,583 downwards.
AGACAGGGTAGGAGCACTTTAGACGCTGCAGCCGTCTTACACAACAACATTGTCTCATCATTAGATAAAGGTGCCAAATACGTCCGCTGCACGTTTCTCGACTTGACTTCTGCTTTCGACTCTGTACCTAGATGTCTCTTGCTAAGTAAACTCTCTATGACAAAAACTGTGTCCTGGGTTGCTAACTGGTTGCATTCCTACTTCTCTAACAGAATGCAGTACACCGTATACAAAGGTAAATGCTCCTCTGCTGCGCTCACTGAAGCTGGTGTTCCCCAAGGTGCTGTACTCTCCCCACTTCTCTTTTCCTTCTTTCTACATGACTTACCATCTTCAAATGACATTAATTTTGTCAAATATGCTGACGATCTGTCTGTATTTCTGCTTGTCAAATGTCAAAGCGACTGCTCTAAACTTAATTGCTTTCTGTCAGAAATCAGCCAGTGGTCCAAGGAAAATGGTCTTACCCTAAACCCCTCCAAATACCAAACAGTCAATTTCACCTTTAGGCATAAATCCGACCTAAACAAACTGATTGGCTCTCACGAGGTGTGCAACATAGACGGCACTGAAATAGAAACCGAATCGGAAGTTAAATACCTAGGTGTCATTCTATCTGCTGATCTCTCCTGGTGGTCTCATATCTTAACAATTTCTAAGAAAATATTCCGTCTTACCTTCTACATCAAAAAGTTAAAACATTCTGGTATTACCCAACCCTTACTCCTACAATTCGTTAATTCTCGCATTCTGCCTATTATTCTCTATTGTTCCCCCTTAGTTTTTCCCGGGCTACTGAAGAAAGACTATAACATATTACGCAGGATGTTAAAGGTTGTCAGTAGGGTAAGCAACGTGCCACTTAACCAGATTATTAATATTCTGGTTGACAGGCACATGGACTCATGTGAAAAATGGGCCAAATCCATTCTATCTAACTCACACCACCCTCTTCATTCACAACTCTCCACTTGCATCTCATCAGGCAAAACCAGAAGCCTATATAGGAAACTATATGCTCACACCAGCAAGTACAAAAACTCAACCATACCCTACTTAGCTTGTGTTCTGTGCGATAAAAAAGCATTAGGCGTGACACATATAATTCATTAAATAGTCAGCAGTAAAACTGGATCTCGTCTTTCCAACTCATATCATTTATAGGTACAACATTTTCTTTCTTTCTTTTCCTTTTCTCTCTCTTTTTTTCCGTTATGTGCTGCTTTGTTTCTTTCTCTCGCTTACGCCAGTAAATATGTCAGCTCCTACTTTTCTAACACCTTCAAACACTGTTCAACTTTGTCTTTGCTACCGACATGCCAATGTGTTGTTGTAATAATGAACTGAGATTTCCTAAATCTATGTAGAATTCTGTTTATTGATAATGAACTAACTAAATGCAATACTGTAGTAAAAATGCTGAGAATTCCATTCTGTATCACATGTACTGTTTTGGAACAAAGCAAATTATTATTATTATTGTTACATTAAATATTAGAACTGTCATCTTATTCCATCCAGCCTATTGTATAGTTGTGTGTAACTGCAAGGGGTGAGTGCTATAGCTGTACTATTCTCTAGATTTCTTATCTCATTCGGGTCAAGCAATCCAGATTTTGCCAGGTTTTTATGTTCGGCTAGTCTGACTGACCCTGTTCTACTAGTTTGACCTATGTATTTGACCTGACAATCATTGCAGGGTATTAGATAAACTAAATTTTTTTGTTTAATAAGCTCCACAGGATTGATATTTTAACCGACAAAGCTTGTTTCTAATTGAGTTTGTGGGTGTTTGAATTCCGCCTTTATTCCTGCCTTGTTAAGAATTCTGCGTAAGGTTTCCGAGGTTCCTTACTTGTATGGAATTACTACTGATGATTTAGATTCCTTATTGTTGGAGTTGCCATTATATTGCGCATGTTTGACATGCATATCGTCATTAATATTACTATTATTATAATTATCATTATTATTATCACTATCACTACTGTCACTATTTATTTTATTTTTACATTTCCCTTACATACTTTCTAACTAATTTATCAGGGTAATTATTCAGTTTCAAAGCTTCTCTTCTATGCCTCACTTCCTGTCTTAGTTTCTTTGGTACTACTTAGTTTTTGTGCCCTATCATTTAGGCATTTCACCAATCCTATTTTCATTGACATAGGATGGGATGATCGGAAATCCAAATATCGGTTTGAATGTGCGGGATTCCTGTAAACACTAGTGTTTAACTCCCCATCTTCTTTCCTTTTTACGCTACAATCTAAAATTGGAAGCTCCCCTTCCTGACCACCCAATTCATAAGTGAATTGAGTTGCATCCCTCAGAATGCTGTAGAAATGACGTATTCACTCACATTCGGACAGATGTTATGCACATTTTCAACCGGAATCAATGATTCGTTACCAGACATTAGTTCGTACATTGCACAGACAACGAGAAGCTTGTTTGCTGTGCGTTTTTCCAACTAAGTGAAGGCAAAATTATTTCCACCAACACTACTAGACATTCATTTCTGGTTAAAATTCTTTCAGCAAACTGATTTCAATGACCACTTGAAGATTTCAACCTGAATGTTCTATGCTATTTCGTTTTAGCTGACTCACGAAGCACTTGTAGTTTGTGATAAACAACTCCTTACAGGGTGAAATGTCATCTACTAATAAATACCATTTGGAGTATTCAGGCTTTATGATTCACATATTCACCTGAATTCAATGTAACTGCACGAAATCTGTGTGATAGAGGGTGACTATCTCTCACATGTTATATTCACCTTTTCTCATTACATGCAATTTCGTGAAGACATACGTTACATGTTTTATTTGGCATGTCGGTGGTTCATTGGTAAAATACTGGCCAACGACGCACGTTGTTCCGGGCTCAGTCCTCAGGTGACTCACTTCTAAACTTCGTTGAGCTGGTGGTAATTTTATCGCCAGGCTAACAACATCACTGCGTAAAATCTATACACCACTGCCACTGAAACTTCAAAGATCAGGCTTCAACAACTATTTTCCACTCGGAACGCGACGGAATAAATTCACATTGATAATATTTGTTTAATTTCAGTGTAATTACAATTTCCTACTGTATGACAGTCTACTGAAATTATTCCTGAATCTACACAGAATGGGCTAAGAAGACTGGAGACTCTCAGGTATCTTCAATGTTGACCATCGCACTTTCTCATTTATAGACACACTGTTGTACTCATTACCCGAGAAACAGAGATGAAATCAGTTTCGTTATGAAATCAAATTCAGTGACCAGCTAATGAATAAATCACACTCCATATTTTAATAAAGCGATGAAACATGCGGAAGTCAATCGTCGATTTCAGTAACCTCCCAGTCAAATGCTTCTTAGTGCAGTTTTCCTATACTTGTGATCATCATATGCAGTTTGCAAAATGGTTTATATTTGAATCTAGTGACTTTTGTTAAGAGGTGTAGACATATGCTGAATGCAATAGCATTCAAATTTTGAGTTGAATCAGAATAAATTTATTTGTCTGAGGTATATCTAAAAGTCGTCAGAGGTGATAAACAATCTCCTGCCAAATCGAAACATATATATCACACCTTACCGCCACAAGTATTCGTCGTCAAGAAAAGCACTTCATTAGCTTACATGGTGTCATTCGATGAAATGTAGTGTACATTTAGCCTGTTCGTGATTTCCACTGCTGAAATGCTACTCACGGAATATTTCTAAATATCATGCATTAACCTGTGTTAGATATCAGTTGACACATTTTATGCCAGTCAAAAGTACTGTGGCGAAATTCTATCAAAAACTGGGTACCTGATTTCACTCGGCAAAGTCGGTATTATGTCTGATAAATTTGTTTCAACTTTCCACTTCGACAGTACGAGTACACAGAACAGTTTCATTACTTTGTAAGGATTTGACTGATTGATGAGTGAGTACTGTAGAATTGTCCCAAACCAGGAAGAAACAGCTATCCAGTACTCCCAGGTGTTCCAGTGATTTTCCAACCACTGTCAACTCGCAACTTCATTACCCTTATTTCATAATCTACCCAGTATGGATCTCTTCTATGCGGTGCTGAAAATACCTGTGGCATTGTGTCATGATTCCCAAGAATCCTCAAAATCTCCCGGAAAGCACATTATAACTCCCATCATCCAACGAATTCCGGTGTTTGTAAAATCAATTAATAACTTGCTGACTTTGGCTTTGATAAACATCACTAAATTATTTCAGTTTAATTTCAAATGGAAATAAAGTTAATATACATTTGACGTCAAATAAAGCATAGCATTCAGAAATATTTGTCTATAGTTTATTGAGAAACATGTTTTGGAATTTAAACGTTTTCTTAAACAGTCATGAAAATCGATATCAACATAAATTAATTCACGTACTTTGCTCTTCATCTGAGTATAATGTTTTGAATCAAAGTCGTGAGTGTCTGAACACACACATGCATTTGAATGCGATTCTTCTAAATGGAACTTTGAACCTGTTTATTACTTCGGTGTATCTTTAACTGCACAATATGTTCTCCATCGAAATGAGTAGAGTGTTTCAAAACACCTCAGTTGTGAATATCGTTTTCGGTTCGACTTTCCTAATTCCTTATTTGATATGTCAATTGATGGTTATGTAATGCTCACTAAGAAACGCATCCCATGGTAGTATTGTTAACTTCCTGATTCTTCATCACAGAGATATTTCAAACACTGTAACAACGAGCGCATTCGTTATGCATTTGTTAAGCTGCTACATTATCATGTAAGTGGATTGAATAGGAATTCCCAAAGTCAGGGAAAGCTACAATGAGAGTATTCTTCATAGGAAACAGGACAGATGTTATCTCATGATGAATTTGGAGATAAGGTATTTCTGTTCGACTGTGGGCACATAATCATCAGGTGGGACAGGAATATTACCATACATACAAATTCGGAATTCAAGTTTATTTTGACAAATCTGACAGTCCAAAGGATAAAATGAAATTTATTCACCCCACCGTCACACTTTAATTCATTCTTAGGGTTAGGACTGACACTTACGGACTAATTATCACGTGTGTTTGGAAATTGCCCAGTAGATTTATTTCTCTGGCTCCAAATAACACTACTAGTCACATTTATCCGCAATCTTAAGGTTTCTGCTCTTCAGTAAGCTCCCAGGTATTAAGTCCCGGCACTAGCCCTCCATAGATTTAACACACTACAAAGGAGGAAGTCGTATGAGAGTTCATCGTATGTGGCTTTGAGTGTGCAACGTATTGACACCATGGTGCTACTATGACTGTAGTTAGTCCGTTCACTCTTTAGTCCCCAGTGCAGTTTAAAAGAAAGTTAATAACATTGAGACCAATAATTATAATGTAACCGATGAAGAATATGTAAAATGAACAAGAAAGACTAACAAACAAATAGGTGCATCAATCACGAGTTTAAATGAGACCCATTGAAATGGCGTGGCGTATTAGGCTTACATCTTATTTCGATCAAAAAAGATGGTCCACTTGGACACGGTTCTTGTGTTGCTGCATGATAACATGCTTCCAGTTAAAGCCTTTCATCGAAGATGCAGTGGCCACGGCCGCTGGCAAATAATCCTGGTGGCAGTAAGATCAAATAAAAAAGAAATGGTAGCGAATTCCAGTCAATCCCTTGTAGCGCTTGACCATTCGTGAATTCTTACTATGAGGTCTGGTACGACTTAACTGCAAAATAAGTTTCTTTGGATAATTTAAGTTATTCTGAGTCTTATAAGCAACAACTAGATCATGACAAAGCTGGCAATAGCTAAGTGCAAAAGGAACCATTTTTCACAACCTTCCGTCATATGGTTTAAATCAAATATCCCAAACATGATTTTGAACTAAGGACCGGCAAATGAACTGCCAAAGTTGTTAAGTATGCTAAAGACTCAGAAACATACATTTTGTAATATTCCAGCATTGTGTCACATAGAGATTTCTATTCTTATTTCTTAGCAGCTTTTGACTCTTTCACAGAAAAACTCTTTTGAGAAGTTGTTTCTCAAGATAACTCTGCCGCTTTCACCGATTTCCATAATACACACGTTGATTCGCTACTTGTATTCACATTATAGATGAAGAATTATGTAATGGTGAAATGGTGATCTGACTGCAGTGCCATAGACTACTTGTCGTCCCAGTATAAAAAATTGTGACTGCTGATCGATAGTTCCAGGTGTTAATTTGATGGAATGATTTTAGATGGAAGACGAACTTCGTTCACTAAATGTTGATCCAACTGCTGAATAGTGATTTCAGTGAAACTGAAGTGTTAAACAGAAACACCTGCGTTCTAAACTGTTTGAAAACATGATTAGTTTGGTTTCCACGTCGGTGAATAATACACTGTGAGTATTCATGGAATCAAGCAGAACTCAAGAAGAAAGAAATCGACACATCAAGAGAAGTCGAATTAGCTTTATATGTACAAAGAACAAATTGTTTTCAAATGATGAAAGCTTGCATTACAAAACGAGAAATTTGATGCCATCTGTACTTATAAATTAGGAAGTCATAGATGCATGAGTTCCGGTGGGGATAATATATGCTATCACAGTTGTCCACTGGCACTCAGCTCGCGCATAATTATCATCAAAAGTAGAGAGAATGACGTCTAGTGAGAAATATCGCTAATTAGTTGCAGTTGATTGGATTTCACGCATTGTTCTTGTCTGTCACACACTTGTATATGTCTCACAAACATTAGGAACCATTTTATATCGAGCACCAGAATGATAGTTACATAAAGACTGATTGATTAACAATAATACTTCTCAACAAAATCACAAATAAACGAAGGTCATTTTGGAGTGATTTATGCTCACAGTTTACTGAAGTGGCCTGCTTGCTAACGATTATATAAATACACCATTTGTGAAAAAAAATATTGGAATAGAAGACTGTGAGTTCATTAACTTATATTCTGTGGGCATCGTTTTAACGGATTATTGTGTGCATTATATCACAGGTTTTGATTTTCATAGTGTCTGATTTTCATTATTGTCATTATTATCACATTGGAACGCACACAGATTCAACAGCGTATCCTCACTTTGTTCTGTTCTATGTGGTCCTATTTAGCTGGCCCACAACCTCTCAACTCCTCACACGATCTCCTCCATTTATCCCACGTACCCGTGCCCTACTTGTCGTTTCCTATGAGTATGCCGCTGCTTTTGTTGGAGGATTGGTCCATTGGCAGTTCTGTGCCTGCTTCTCGTGGTGGTATTTATGGATGAGTTACAGGTGGTGGTCAGTTCAGGAATCCTTTGAAGTGATCAGCTCACTGTTTCCTTCGCACTTCCTCTTTGAATAATGCGTCTCCTTCAATATATTTAACTGGTTTCATCTGAAACTACCTCTTCCCGAGTAGCGATCTGGTTGTCTGGCGTAGTTGCCTGGGGTCTCTCTCAACTACAGCCTGTTCTGTTTCACTTGTCAATATCTCATAGAAATATCTTTTGTATTTCCCAGACACTTCTCGGATTCTTCATTCAGTTCGCAGCACACTGAACTATAGTTCTTCTACTGTTGATCATCTTCTGTCCCACCATCAGTCTCTTCTTCATTAGCTTCTGTATGTCCGTAGAGAGCTAATCATTCTCTTGCTTCTTCTTCTCCCTCTGTATGACAGATGCAAAAATTTCCTTAGCGGTACTGCGTAATGTCTCTAACTTTGTTCTGATGGCTGTAGTGATTGGGTGCTTTGCAGTTTCATCCTTCACTTTCTAGTTGTTGAACTTCAATTTCGGTTTATCTCTTTCTGCTTTGAAGGCTTTAAACTTGATTTTTAGGGTTCCCTGGACTAAATAATGGTGTGAGACTACATCTTTCCTCCTTCTCAACTTCATTTCCAACGGCCTTCGTCTTCAACTTTCTGAGATTCAGGCGATGTTTATCTGATTTTAATTTGGCTGTCAGGTGAAGTCGCTGTCGCCTGGTATGTATCCTTGTCACGAAAAATAACCATTTATTCATAAGTAAAAACACAGTTTTTGTTCTGCAAAGAAATTTCTTTTCAACGACTTCACTTTCAAGCTGTACAGTCGTATTTATATTACAGAAAAGGTCATTAAGTGGCACTAAATAATTGCACGATCAATGTACATATATGTGATAAGAATAACGATAATTAAAATGTTATAAGGGGTAGAGTTGAAGTGGATAAATTACAAAATTATTAAAGATTGTTTTATAAGTGAATTGAAAAATGTTTAAAAAATGTCAAGTGTTGTCTAAAAATTTTATAAAATAAGAGTACGATTACGATAAGAATGAATATGTGAAGTGAAGTGGAAAGAATTCAAGTGGTAAAATAAAGTAAAAACTAGAAAGAACATTACTATGACCAAGGTAAAGAAAGGGGTTTGACAAAACGTTTTTGAACACATAATTTAGGTTTCTGTTCATGTATAGCTAAAGCTTCGGCTATGCATAAGTGAAGAAAACGTAAACTTTTGGATCGATTCGATTTTGCCATTTAGATAACTTTGAAAGATGAATCACGTGGGGCTAAATGACCTGACTCTAACAGGTGATCACAGATAGACGACTTCGCAGTTCTACGTTCGCCTTTCATTAACCAGACTGGATAGTGTTCAGCTACACGTTTTCGGAGATTACGCTTACAACGTCCAATATAAACAGCTCCACAAGAGCAGGTAAAAGAGTAAATACACATGGATGTGGACAAAAGCGGTAATCTATCCTTGACGCATTGTCTAATCATATTTCGGCTGGTAAAAACTAGTTGTAAGTCAGCTGCAGGAAAAGTACGTTTAATACATTTAGATAAACGATTTTTAATCAATTCCGAAATGGTGTCACCTTTGAATGCCAGACGGGTAAGAACCATTAAATATTCCAAGAAGTTCAGCAGTTGATGAGTTTTCGTCACATACAATGAAAGTGTCATCTATATATCTTTTAAACATAGACAAACTACCGATGGTTTCCTCTAGTGGGCCATTCTCTAAGCTAGCCATGAAGACGTCCGCTAAGAGCGGTCCTAAAGGAGACCCCATTGCGACTCCATCCCTTCTATTGTAGATGACATCATTAAATCTAAATTGCACATTCAGTGTGCATCTCTGTAATAGTTGTTTAAGATCTTCAGTTGGTAACCCAATGTCCATGCTATTTGAATCAATATACTCACAAAGATAGCAGATGGTGTCTACTAGTGGTACATTTGTGAACAAAGAACAAACATCTAGCGAAATCGTATGCTTACTAGACACATTAATTTCATCAACACAACTGACAAAGCCAAAAGTGCCCGAAAGACTATGTTTACATAGATTTAATCTCACTGGTTCCAGAATTTCCGCAAGTCATTTAGCGGTAGGGTGATACGGTGAATTCAGCATATCCAATACAGGTCTCAGAGGGACATCATCTTTGTGCACCTTTGGAAGACCATATAAACGGGGATAGTTGAACCAGATGCTTTAAGCTGTTCAAACATATATATATCCTTGTGCCTGTACGCGCTACCTCCAGTACACGAAACGGTCAAGGCACGGAAGTCTTCGAAGAGTTCTCCATTCTCATTCATTTCGACGAGAGCCTACCGACCTATTGTGAGTTTTCTTCCTGTGTCGTTTGCCCCCACCTTGACCATCATTCTTATCTCTTGTTAGAAATTTAATGTCTCCATGTGTTGTGATGTCTATTACTGTTTGCTGTTGTCCATGAAAAAACCTTCCTTCTTCTCTTAATCTGTGTTGTTCATGGGTGTGTAGAATCGAATAATTGTAACTTTCTTCCATTTGGGAACGAATCTTGTTGTTAATATCTTGAAGCAGGATATTGGTTGCTACTGCATAAGAGCTTTCAGTGCTGTTAGTGACATCGTGATAAGCCCTTCCTTGGTATGCTCGTGATTGTTATTTGGGAGACAGGAGTAGATTATTGTCTCTCCACCTGCCCTCACAGATTCCTAGCACTTCTATGTCATATCTTCTCATTGTATTCCTAATTTGAGCAGCCTTCTCAGCCAGTTCCTAACATCCTTCAGACAATCCATGTCACTATGCTTACTTTTGCCTTCATTGCTTGAAGACATATTGGCTAATTGGCTTTGCAGAAGCTTTCACTAACCTGCGTCATTCCATCTCACCGACTCCGGTGAACAATAAATTCATTTTTTTATATTTTGGCTATGCGTTTATGTATCCGCGTAGCGATAAGCTTGATCTTTCCGGATAGGGTCACTAGTCCTACACCCAACCTTCCCTCTTATTCCAGGTTTAGAATTGATTAGTAAACTAAATAGGATTAATTTCACAAAAAGGCAGTGGTAAATGGAGTCATGAAATGTAGTCGAACAACTACTTTGCAAAAAATATTGGTAAATACTTGTTTTGATGAATTACATATAGGAATACTTCTAGTTCCCAGTAAAGTAGTAGCTTTGAGATCAAAATCATATTATTATAGTTATCATTGTTTCCTTTAATTCCTAGAGGAACATAGGGCTTCAGCAGTGCGTCTCCATTGCATTCGGTTCTCTCCTAGAGTCTTCACCTGGCTCCATGTCTGCCTACACGCTCTCATCTCCTCTTCACACGACCTCCTTCAAGCCACCCTTGCACTGACGAACAACTAGCCGATTCCCTTTCGGGTTCCACTCGAGCGATGTCTTGTCTAGTGATGTCACTTGCTGGTTTACTCAGAGTATGGCCAGCCAATCCATCTCCATTTCTTCCTGACTATTTCTTTCACAATCGGTTCCTGCTGAGTTGGTTCGCTCATCGCCAGAGATCCCTCTCTGTTGCTGATCTGTTCTGGCTGGCCATCTGATCTTGAGTATTGAGCGAGGACAACTGTTAATGAAGGTCTGTAGTTTGCTTGAGATGCTCTTCATGACGCACTGGCCAAGTCTCTGATCCGTATAGTGAGTAGCACTGACTGGCTTCACATTGGAGTTGAAAATCCTGATCTTATTTTTGATGCTGAGTGCTGTTGATCTCCACACTGACTTGAGAGTAGTGAAAGCTTGTCTTACTTTTCCGATTCTTGCTTTGATATCCTCGTCAGTTCCGTGTGCCTGAAGTTGAAACGATGCTTCCTAGGTCGGTAGGTAAAGGAGGTTGTTTCTTTCAGGTTCCTCCCATTTATGCTGGCTGATTGTTGTCTGTTGTTGTTGTTGCTGTTGGTGGTGTTGCCCAGGAATCTTCATCACCTCTGTTTTCCCTGTGTTCACCTGAAGTGAAGTCCTATTTTTGATGCTTCTTCTGCCAACTTGTTGCTTTTCGCTTGCATATTTTCCAGTTTGTGGGAAATCAGACATATATCATCGATGAAGTCCAGATCCTCCAAGTTTTTTGTATCAGTCCATTTTATGTCTGTTTCCTCGCTGCCCGCCGCTGTTTGTCGCATTATCGACAAATCCGTAACATCCAATGACACATTCCTTTCCCATGATTTCCGTCAAAGTTTCGCTCTGATGATCAGTAAAATAATTTTGTGTTGGGTAAGATGTTCACATGTCAGATTTTTTACATTTAATTGTGGTTCGAGTGTTAGCATTCTTTTCTGGATGTAGACAGAAATAATTATGCTTCAGAAAAGTTGAATTTATTCATTCATTTTCAGACTAACAATACACAAGCAGCAGTTGTTCATCGATGCAGTGGTTAACAATATTTGACCTATTGAAGGCTGGAATGTAGGACAATATTTCACTTCATTCATTTCACTTCCAGCACCAGCAGCAGCAACAACAACAGCAGCATTTTTGATAAAATTCGGCCGCACTTATTAGCGGCTGTTGTATTTTGGTAAGTCGTGAATAATAATATGTTTCTCCCTGGATTTATCCATCAGATGTCAAACTTTCAACGGATAAGGAGAGAGTTTGACTGGGATTTTACTGCAACGTATATTGCAAAACCGCTAGTCACAAATCAGTGGTAACTTTTCACTGATAGACAAACTGACTGTGCCACTTCAACGACTGCAGAATTATTGAATTGTTATAGGCTCAAACTTTCATATAATATTCAGTGCTTGAAATTAGAGCATATTCGGTTATACTGCTCTGGAGCTTAAAAGTGAAGTTTTGCTTAATAAGTTATCCGTCGACGTACTTAGCTTCTACTTAAAAAGATTTTAGTTCAGTAGTCTATCTGCAGAATGGTGCGTAGTAGACGTTGATGAGAAACGCATGTTTTTGTAGAATTTTAGGCTCTTCTAGTGGTAGATTGGATATCGACAGCATTTTCTTTTTTCAGTCAAAAGTTGACAGATGCATTTCCTTTGTTAGTTCAAGCTATGTGTATTAGTTGACGTGTAACTGATAAGGCAGATGTATTGAATAAACACAAGGAAAGGCCTATCTAAAATTTTCCGAACACATACTGATAATTCTTTGGTTGAAAGCAAGTAACCTTCTTGAGAAATGCACTCACAGGACATCTAATTGAAACAGGACATCAGGTGGACATCTTGAATCTTCTTCTTTTACAACAGTAAAGAAACAAACAATTTCAAGCTACTTGGAGGCACAGAGACCATTGTTATGAAACTGTCACAATCGGAATTATCTATCCAAAAAGAAACTGCAATTAATCCATTTCTATCTTGATCTACCTAGATCAGATTTCCTCGTCAATTCATTAAAACATCTTCTAATTAATGCAAACGTTGATTTCCTTCTGTTCTTTTTCCGTTACATCTTCATCAATCAAAAGCCACATTTAATGTGTCTTATATCTGACTGAATGAGTTTAATTCATGACTATCATTTTTCCTATTTGCTTCGTTTATTGGTAATTTTCTAGTGAATTACGTAATCTTATATTTCATGTATCACTGATATAAGGTTGGGGGTAGCAGATTGTCGGAATATAAGAATTTAGCTAAGGTAAGAATGGTTGACCCCGAGAAGATAAGTAATTTAGAAAAAAACAGCGATCGCACTGCATGCATTAACACACAACCACACAATAGGGTGGGTGGGAGAGGGTTAAAATTCTAAAAAGTAATCTAGGTAGGTGGAGAGAGAGGTTGATTACTGAATCCTTGTTCATCGAGTCTACACCCAACACGTGCAATAGGAATGAATCATCACTCATACCGGAAATATGGAAAATACTACTACCAATCAAATCAAGCGATGAAAAATAATGGAATTATATAAACGAAGTTAGAAAGTTGTGTGAGTACCTTGATATGATTATGAGCAATAAATTGTGCTCGAAACGTCATCATCAGTAAATATTACTGTATAACACTGTGAGACTTTATCAAAATAAATTTTACCCATAATGGAAGTATATTTCATGTACCGCAATATCTTCTTGTTACTCTTACTGCTCATCTTTTGTCTTATACTAGAAACTTCGAACACACTACATACATATGAACGGCGATGTTTTCATATTTTCCTAACTTAAAATTTCGATTCATTATTATATGCCATGATCATTCTTAATTACTATTCAGCATTTTATCTTCAATGAACTGTAGTAAAACTGCTAAGTTTCATTATTCAGGCTGCAAGCAGTTGATAAGACATCAACGAAATAAAACTGATTCTCTATAGGTTGTTATAACTGTGTTCAAGAACATTCTTAACTGTCGACCGACGGATTATGTCACACTGACTGAGTCGACTTTAATGATAAGTGAAAAGCGTATATATATTATTCCTATCACAAAGTAATTTCAGATTGGTGCTGATGTAAACACTCAAATTATTTTCCATCACAATTCTCTTCAGCATCATTGGTGGCATCATGACCATGTCCATATTGCTTTCCCGGAGATTACGGATGCATTTTGGAATTTATATCTTTTCAGTAGTATTAGCAGTAAGTTGAGAATGTAGAAAATGTTTTCTTGCATAATAAATTCTTTCATTAAATGATTTTCATTTCTCACCTCACATATATGGATCAAATTTAACTAACTAAACTAAACAATCTCACCATCTTTGGCATGGAATTGTGAATAGACTGGAAGTCATCATATTCAGTGTCAGGTGAAAAATTCCCTCAATTATTAGAAACACTCATGTTAACCTTCTCTGATTCGAATTAGTAATCAACTTAGCAGTCAGCATTGAAGAAATGATCAGGTAAAGAGACAACACTGATCACAGTAAAGGTAAATCATCTTGGGAGTTGGAAGTCAGTGGGAAATTTGACGCATTAGATTGACATGCATCACTACATAAACCACGCGTAAACAAGAATCGTGATGAGATCAATATTAAGAACTCTATGTCCTATTATTATTATTGTTATTCCCATGCGTTCCAAGTGGAACATAAGGCTTCAACAACACATCTTCACTTTGTTCTGTTTTCTGTGCTCCGTCCTCTTCAACTGGGTCCACGATTGACCAAACTCTTCCATCTCTTCCACACACGATCTCCTCCATGTCAGCCTCGTGCCGACAACCCACTCGTCGCTTCCCATTTGGATTCCACTCGAGCTATGGCCTGCATTGCGCGAGATGTCATTCGGCGGCCTCCTAATGATGCCCAATCCATCTCCACTTTCTCCTACATATTTGTTGAGCGATCGGCTCTTGCTTGTTGGTTTGTTCCCAACCAGAGTTTCTTGTTGCTTATTCTTTCTGTTCATTTGATCTTCAGTATGTAGCCAGCCAGCAAAGTGGGCAGCTGTTGGTGAAAGTCTGCGACCTGTTGGAAATCCTTCTAGTGACACGCTGGTCAAGTTTCTGACCCGTATAGAAGAACCGACTTCACATTGGTGTTGAAAATGCGAATCTTGTTCTTTATGCTGAGGCGGAGTGCAGAAGATTTCCAAACTGGTTTCAAGTTGATGGAGGCGTATCTTGCCTTTCCGATTCTGACTGGCTTTGACATCATCCGTTCCACCGGCCTGTAGTTGAAACTATGCTTCCCAGATAAGTGAAGGAGTTTACCTCTGTTAAATCTCTCCCGTTGATGGTGATTGGTGCTGGTTGTTGTTGCTGTTGATTTGTTATATTCATCACCTCCCTCTTCTCTATGTTCACTTGGAGTCCTGTTTTTGCTGCCTCCTTCTTCAGCCATTTTGTTGGTTTTCGCCTGCAAGTCTTCGAGTTTGTGAGACATTAGACATATATCATCTGCGAAATCCAGATCTTGTAGAGTCTTCTTATCGGTCGTCCAGCGTATTTCCCCAACAGTCTGACGCATAATCTAGTCCACCACAATTAGGCATATCATCGGTGATAATAGGCAGCCAGCCTTGTCTTACTCCTGTATGCACTTCGAACACCTCGCTGAATTTTCCGTTGTGGATCAATTGGCACGTGGCATTGTCATATAGCCAGCTGTTGAATGAGGTTGACAAAGACTTGAGGTAAGCCGTAGTGTTGAAGTAGTTTCCGAATTACTTCTCGGTCAATGCTGTCTGTCGAAGCCGTTGTCTTTTCGAAGTCGATGAATTTGTTGACGTAGAGATTTGACTGCCATTCTATGTTTTGTTCTGTGATGACGATGCATAGAGTTGAAATTTGATCAGCACATGATTCGCCTTTTCTGAATCCAGCTTGTTGCGGCTGGCGGAGTTCTGTATCCAGTGCATTGTTTATTCTCTCCAGGATGATGACATTGTCCTATAATGGACCAAAATGCCTTTAATGAAGAAACTGCACTGAGTCAACGATAAACATTCACATGACCCTTTGATAATAAAGAGATGGATGGAAACAACACCTGACAATGCAAAAAATAACATCTCAAGTTTACTAACACACTGATAAATAATCATGAATTGAAATTCATGAGTTTCAGTTCATATCACTTGCTTACTGACCTGAAAACAGACTTCACGTCAATTTCCCAATCAAATATGAATCTGATGACAAATACCCGACGTCATTTGTTTATAAATAAGTGATGATCTCAGAAACTCTGCCAGTAATGAAACATCATGAAGTGAATAAATGTGATCAGTGTGATATGAACACATAAATCACATGTGTTACAATCTACTTACAATTTGTGAAATTTACTGATATGCTGTTGTTATTGTCCTTTCTAGTTCCTTTCGTGGACAGTCGTTGTTTCTATATTCTGTTATCAAATTGGCCCAATATACAGCTTGATTTCGCTCGCTTTAACATTAGTCGCAGGAGGAACAGCAATTTTACTTGGTTTCAAATCAAGACGATTTACAGTCAAAGGGTATTACTTCTTCTTCATACTGCCTATCATACCATTCATCATTGGAAATGTCTTCTACATTCTTCTTCGAATATATGGTGTAAGCGGCTTATCTATAGTGTGAATTTTGCAATTGATTTTCCTTATTTTATATTATACCATGCACAAATACATTGAAGAATTTCGTAGGAGGACATACATTGTCTGGCGACCAATCATTTTGAATTAAGGGACGTGGTGATGGTGACTGGATAATAAGTGGAGAGAGAGAGATCGCATCAATCACATATTTGTATTTGCGACTGGACTAAATGATCATAACTCTTCCTTGTGAATAAACGCTGCTACATAACCCTCACTTCTCAGTCAAAATTAGCTACACTAGGAAAAGGGCTGTCCGAAAGTCAGTGTATCCTAGCTGTATTTCATCCATAGGAGTTGGAACCCAGAACCTTTCGGTTACAGGGCAAGCTTGTGGACCAGTCAGACACCAGGAGACGACCTAATAACTAGTGAATTCAAGTCAATCCCAATTCGCTGTATACAGAGTGCAACTACTGGCCAGTGTCATCCGCAAGAAACTGTTATCTTCCATGACATGATGGACATTACTGGTTACGAATTCTTACTAGAACTTTTCACAGACAACCAGTCATTAGTGAGCATCACACTGACTTTCAACGGTTCATTTGCAGGGACTTGATTGGTTACAGATTTGACCAGGAATTAGGTGTCTCTATTAGAAGAATACTTGACGAGAACAGTTTATCATCAGAGGTGTTGTCGCCTGATAAAATCACATAAATCAAGGATGGCATTTTCCCAATGACTCGCTTATCATCAAGAACCACACTAAAGTACAGTCACATAGCAATGTTCATCAGTAATCTTTCTTCTGTCAAATACACCATATGCAATCTTTCAAACTGCTCTTCACACCCTTCGTTTTTTTATTTCAGTTTCCATTCGACATATTAGCTGGAATATTCCTCGACAGCTCAATAACTCTTGTAAGTTCCGATGAAACGTATTTAAAGTTGTTTATACTGAAACTCATCTATGTGTTAGCTATGTGTTTCATCTGCTGCCGCATCTCATCTTTGTCGGTTTAGTGTCTTAACTCAGTAATTTCCCAATTTTACAGCAGGTGAATCACAAATACGCATTGTAAAACCATATAGGAAGATTTCACTCACCGACCATGCGTATTGTCCGATGTTCGCTCCCCGGCTGACGCACTCCTTTACCTCGCTAAGCCAGAAATAAAGCTGGTAAAGAGGAAAGGTTGGGCATGAGGCTAGCGACCCCATCCTGTAAAAATAAACACTGCGACCGAAACTTCAAGCCTCTAGCTTGGAGCCCTATGTTCCATTGGGGACGTGAAGGAATAAAAAATTAAAAAAAGATTGTTGACAGTCTGACATGGAAAATCAATGTTAGCTACGTCAGCACTTATGACACTAACCTGAAATATTTTGGAAAATATTCACATTTTGACTTTTTTGAAATTGCAGGCTATATACTTGTCTACAGTGTGGTTAAAATATTCTCGTGATAAAACAGTCACTTCGCCGGTGTTTATCGTCTTTCTTGAATTCATTGAGTTGGTGGCACTGTTCCTGGAATCTGCTATCGTATTCTGTAAAACTTGAGGAACTATTCTCACTCAACAAGTTGGAATAAAAAAAGGCTGACACTGTGTCAGTTTTCGACCTTTCATGATATCTTGAATAAATAAATGGTTAAATCTATACATTGACTTTTGTCATGAAATCAATAAATTCCTGTATCAGTAATTTCTTTTCATTACTTCTTAAAATTACTTCACAAGTGATCCCCATATGTGTGAGTTTGTAGCCACAGCTTAGTGTTACAAGCAATTTGAGGGAACTGTCAGATTTTGTTAAATTTCGTCGGGAAAGTATTCCTACTTTATTATCTATTGCAGTAGATTGGATAATGCGACAAACAGCGGGCAATGAGGAAACAGGCATAAAATGGACTCACACAAAAAACTTGGAGGATCTGGACTTCGCCGATGATATATGTCTGATTTCCCACAAACTGGAAGATATGCAAGCGAAAAGCAACAAGTTGGCAGAAGAAGCATCAAAGATAGGACTTCAGGTGAACATAGAGAAAACAGAGGTGATGAAGATTCCTGGGCAACACCACCAACAGCAACAACAACAACAGACAACAATCAGCATAAATGGGAGGAACCTGAAAGAAACAACCTCCTTTACCTACCGACCTGGGAAGCATCGTTTCAACTACAGGACGGAACTGACGAGGATATCAAAGCAAGAATCGGAAAAGCAAGACAAGCTTTCACTACTCTCAAGTCTGTGTGGAGGTCAACAGCACTCAGCATCAAAAATAAGATCCGGATTTTCAACTCCAATGTGAAGTCAGTCAGTGCTACTCACTATACGGATCAGAGACTTGGCCAGTGCGTCATAAAGAGCATCTCAAACAAACTACAGACCTTCATTAACAGTTGTCTTCGCTCAATACTCAAGATCAGATGGCCGGCCAGAAAAGATCAGCAACAGAGATCTCTGGCAATGAGCGAACCAACCCAGCAGGAACCGATTGTGAAACAAATAGGCAGGAAGAAATGGAGATGGATTGGCTGGCCATACTCTGAGGAAACCATCAAGTGACATCACTAGACAAGCCATTGCTCGAGTGGAACCCGAAAGGGAAGCGGCGAGTTGGTCGTCAGTGCGAGGGTGACTTGGAGGAGGTCATGTGAAGAGGAGATGAAAGCGTGTGGGCAGACTTGGAGCCAGGTGGAAACTCTAGAAGAGAATTGAACGCAATGGAGATGCACGGCTGAAGCCCTATGTTCCTCTAGGAATTAAAGGTAACAATGATAATAAATTCCGCTAATGGTTATATTAATACGCCATTTTCGAAAATATCAACCGAATATTGGAATAGTCACGTGTATTTCTTCAAAAAGTTATTCGGGACCATAATCCAACGATTATTAAAACCACACGTTGAGTGACGCGTAAAATTCCCAAACTCAGGATTTGTCTAAAATACGGTACTATTTAAATGTAAAATATGAAATATTATATACCATCCTCATTGTGAGGTGTCTGTGCTGAAAGCTGTCAAATCACAGTCCATGCGCGTCAATAATGAAAAACAGAAAAGCTGTGTCAAAGGTGACCCACACGTAGATTCAAACAATGGGAGAATGCCAGACACAGTAACAGGCACATAAATAAAGCATTTACAAGCAGATAATAATAATAATTTTTGCTTTATTCCAGAAACAGTACTAGTGGTACAGTGTGGAATTTTCAGCACATATCTACAATGTCCAACTATGAGGAATTAATTACCATACATCAGACAGAACATAAATACATTGAGTTAAAGTTCAAAAGCAAAGTCATGTTTAGGATTTAAAAGCTGTTCATACTACTAACATTAGTGAGTAGTATAAATTTAACACAAAAGAAAGAATGGCAAATTGCAGATTAGAAAGGATTTAGAACACAATATTCAGTGAAGGGACTCTTTTCAACAAATTTATTATCAAGCTGTGCAATGTATATATATATGGCTTTTAAGAAATTATATCTGGCGAGGGAATTTGATCAAAGGTGTGAATACATTAATTAATAATAGTATGAAATGCAATTAAAATATTTGTGATTATAATCATAGTTAAATGTCAAGTAGCAAAACAATTAATGTCATATATAGAATAATACATAAGGTGTATAGATGTTGGAAAGGGGTGTAAAATTATAAGATTAGTAGGCTAATAAAAGATGTTACATAATGTGGTGTGAAATTTGATAAGATAGAATTCAATGTCGTAAAAAAGTATTTTTGGATTTAGAATGACAAGTGGGACAGGTGGAAATGATTCTAAGTGAGAATATTAATAATGATGATCTTAGTAATGAGGGAAAGGTACATAGAATAATTAAATAAACGAAATAAATAAATAAATGTCTATCCCTCTACGGCCAAGGCAGAAGTAGGGATTGTACATACTTCTTTTGTACACAAAGGTCTGGCTTAAATTCATGAATCGACAAGGCCTCCGCTATCTTTAGAAGTCCATAACGAAGAGAACGCGGCAAGTTAGCATGGATTCGGATGATCTAAAAATCATGGTCAGGGTTGGCAGAGTGACAGGAGTCGATCAGGTGCTCTAGAATAGAGCTTTGCACACACTTCCTCTCTCCCTTGTAAAACCACGCAGATGGAATATGTTCTCGTATCCGTGTGGAAGGCGTCCTCTAGCTACGGCCAATACACCTTGCTCCACAAGAGCAGGTGAAACGATAGATCCACATGGAGGCGGCCAGACGGGGGAGCTTATCTTTTACAGAGATGGAGAACAACTTGTGACTGGTGAAAGTCATTTGTAATTTTGCTGCAAAGAGCGTCTTACTGACTGCATTAGAGAGACGGTTTATGAGCACATCTGAAGCCTGATCACCTTTGAATTCCAAGTAAGTGGATAAGGTTTTCTTTGGAACTGAGTCGGTGACCAGTTTAGACTGCTTATCTTTCATGTTACTGTCAATAAATCGGTTCGGGTAACCGTTTTCTGAGAGCGTGGCTTTTAGGAAGTCAAGTTCTGAGTCAACGCAATCAGAACTACAAATGTTTCTTATACTTAAGCACAGCGAATGAATTAGGCTTCTTTTTCTGGAGATAGGCACCCAACTATAAAAATTAGTTAGTTGTCCGTTCCATGTACGTTTCCGGTGAATATTGTGTTCTTAATGCTACAATGGGAATCATTAAATTATAGAAAGGATTTAACAAGTATACTGAGTTTATGAGCATATCTCATATCTAAATCGATGGAGGTTTATACCATAGGTTTTGAGTTTCTGAGTGTATTATTTTACAGCGTGGTAATCGTGAGTATAGCCACTTATTATATTCAGCTGGCAATTATTATATATATATATATATGTTATGCTGTGGTTGCAAGTTGAACATAGGGCTTCAGGTGCACATCTCAGTTTCATCCTATTTCCTGCAGTTCTCTTTAATTATCTCTACGATTGCCTATAAGGCCTTATCTCCTCCTAATACCATCTCCTGCATTTCACTCTGAGGCTCACGCCTAACTCACCGTTTCTCATTCGGATTCCACTCGAGAGATGGCCTTGTTCTTATTGAAATAGAAGGAGACAATCGATATCAAGAGCCATCTATTGATATTTCTGTCTTATTTTTGAGGGATAATTTTCAGACAAAATGGCGGATTCCTCTTCTTCGACATGTGAATGGGAATAAATCGGTAATTCAGAACCATATTTCTGTTAAAGGCCTTTTACGGTAATCAGTAGACTTCCTAGGGGTTTTATATTGCATAGTATTTCGCGTGCAGATATTCTTTGTGGTAAGTACTGACAAAGAATTATGCCACACATTTTCAGACTAACGACACAGCCAAGAATCCTTAGCGTTTAATGTGGTTCATCACACCTGACCTGACGAATGCTGAAAAGTAAGAGAATATTTCACTTCATCCATTTCGCTTTCATCAATAGGAGCAGTAGAAGTAGAGATGAACCATTGTTTATCACGATTCTGATTATTGTATGTGGGTACATGTATTGCACATGTATTTTACAAGTTAAACAGCACAATTTCAACAGATAAGGTGCGAGGTGTGAATGTTATCGTAAAGAATATAGAGAATCTATCAGTCTCAAAATGTTGGAGATGACTGTTTACTGTAATCACATTGAGTCGGCCGAATTCAACTTCACTGAATTGACAAGCACACTGACTGTAATATTTCATAGATTGTGGAATCATCCATATTTTATTTGATTGCAAACATTGTCCACTTAATCCGTCCTTCTGATATTCGGCGACTGAATGTGATATAATTTCGGTGAAACATGTGTGGATCTTCAAAGTTGTGGGTGAAACTATGTGAAATTCTTCCCTTTGATAGTTTATCTGCTAATGTAAATAATTTCCGTATAGAAAAGATTTTGCTCATCGTTGAATTCGTAGAATGGTGCATATTAGATGCATATTTAAGTATCACATTATCTGTGGAATCCCAGGTTCACTTGAACCGCATGCAAATGATCCGCATGTAGTCCACCTATCGACAGATTTTAATGCTAAACTGGAGCTAATCATAAAAGATATCAGTGGTGGTAATCCTACGGTTAGACAGCCTTCTAAAGGTTGAACAACAGCAGATTCTGTTGCACCGCTTAGTTCATCAACTTGTATCAGTCAGTCGTCGTTGGTGTTGTCAACCACCATGAAAGAGACGTCCATGAACTCATATGTCTTATGCTATGACTATGTTAGTATCGGTCCGTTTGAGAGGAAGAAAGTCAATGGTCAGTTTAGTGAGGAAAAGCCAACTGTGTATGAGAGGGTAATTGTTAAACTGACTTGCACGAATAAAGGCCTTTCGGGTTTCAAGTTACTATTTGAATGTTATTATCTCTGGTGTAAATTACTCTGTGGCTTCGCTTGGTTGGTCAGATATGTTGTATGTTTGTTACACGATACAATGTCATGGGCGTGTCACCATTCAGAGTTGAGGATATAGATGGTAGGAAGAGGTCAACAAATGAACTCTGCGACGATTTTCCAACCTAGGCTGTCAACCTGAGAAGGGTTGTGGAAATGCTGGAAGTGATCAGATAAGATTAAACAGAATTGAAAGAAGAAGACATTTTGGAGAATGGATGATATTATTTTTGAATTGTGAAACCAGAATAAGCTTGATGAATATCATAATGTCCATTAGTTTCTGAATGCCTTATGTCTGCAGGATAATGTTAATGAGTGATATGACCACCTGTAGTTGAACTAACAAATTCCCCAGATAGCCGATTCGGGAGCTTATTTTTCTAACCACTATTAGCCACTACAACGACAACAAGCGCGACGCAAGAATTCAAGAAGAGAAGAAAGACCGTTGATGGGGAGAGCTTAACTGTTTCGTATCAACAGTTAAAATGGTTAACAGCGGTTGTTTGTATATATGTATATACTTTAGATGACTTTGAGAGGCACAAATTACATCGATAAATTAAAACAGTCAATAACCAATAGGATACCAGTGTCATAAGTGTGGTGAGGGGATAACAACCAGCCATGTAAGAGAACGTGGAGTATTTTCATGAAATTATGTATATCGCTGAGGCACATCAGATGATGTTAAGTTCTGATATTTCACTTAGTCGCAGGTTTCCTAGATTATCATGAGAAACCGGTCACCAACAAATTCCACTCGGTTTATTTAGTCCTCACCATTCAGATATGCGATGAAATTTTATCTATTGACACAGATCTAATGTCTACGTTTCCTCATATCCATTTCAAATCTTTACAATCTGTCTGATAACAATTGTAAATGTTTTATTATACTTCTGACTGGTTGAAGCATTCCCAGGATAAAATAGTAAAATCGACATCTTTTAGATTCTATATAGAATTGCACAAGCTTAAAGGACTGTTCATGACACTGGAAAAATTATTCTGCTCACATTCAGAAGACCAGAATATAAACAGCTGTGAAACTCTCTGATTTGGAGTGGCTTTCCAACTCTTTCTTGTTACGAAGTAACACATTACGTTAGAAAAATCTCTAGGATGAAGTAATATGCTTCGTAAAACACGTACAGGAAGTGAAGAAATATATACAATATTGAATTCAAATTTGAAATGACCTTGTATATTTAATATTCTACATTTGAACATTCCGATTTGTTCTTCTGAACTGAAGCATATCTACTACTATATTATCATTATTCCCATTGATCCCGGAGGAAGCAAGAGACCTCAACAGCACATCTGCATTTTTCTCCATTCTCTGCAGTTTTCTTCAGCTAGTTCCGAAATTACATTCAATCCTTCATTTCCTCCTCAAGCAGTCCCCTCCATGTCACTGTCAGATACCCTTCAATACCTTCTTCTGGACTAAACCACGCCACAGGTCAGAGGAAAAGACGATATCTACGTAAACATTGACAGTATGAGGCAAAATATCTATCACGTGTGTGTGCACCACAATTATCTGGATTAACTGGCTAAGTAAGATTGGGCATCAAAGGTTTTCCAGTGAAATTACGGTAGAATCTTCTGCCATAACCCAGTGACTTAGATTGTCTATTCCAATTTTCGTTCTGTCCATGTGTTGATGAGCAAAACCGCGTCGTTGTGATCTGAACTCAGGAAACTGATCTTTCCGTCCTTCTGAATAGCTGACCAAAACTACTTTGGGACACGCAGAGTCACACAACACTCTAGGGACATCAAAAAGACGACTATTACTGGTCACATCCATGTGTCGATCTTTCCAAAAATAAAAACATCGAAGCTCAAAGATCTCTCAACGGTGACGTCAGGCGAAATTCAACCTTACAACCAATTAGAATTTCCCTATCGATGTGAGATTGAAAACTCTCTCTTCACAAGAATCACACACCAACAATTCCTGCAAATAGTCCAAGATCAAAATGACCTCAAAGAGCTGCACTCAAAAGAAAGATTAAACAAGAACTAAGCTTAATAACAAGGATATATGATATACAAATATTAGAAGAATAAAATAGAGTACACTACTTTTAAGACACCTTTTAGAAGGTAAACGGGTGGTATTTACAAAGTTAGATGAAACATAGAAATGAGTACATATATTGTAATTAGACGGTTCAGGAGGAAATTTTCCGAAGAATTATTCCAGCACGCATAATGTTTCGCCAACTGGTATACAACCATTGTAAATCATTTAAAGAGATTGTGCAGTAACTGAACACAAATTCTGTGCGATCATCAGAGATTTGATGGGTGGATTGGATAAGTGCTGTTAACTGTGTAAATGACAACTGTTCTCGTTTGCCATTATACCCTCTTGTGAAAACAGTTGCACATAGATAGATGTGATATTATACCTGAGCAAAACGAAACAGCCTGTGAGAATCGAATGATTTTCTAAGCATATTAAATTGCACTTTGTGCTTTTGTACACACAACAGAATAATGGTTGGATGATCGATACGAGCAGTGATTGACTTACAATAAGATATTTCAATGAAAACGCAAATAAAACAAAGATCATTCTCTAGTGTTTCATCACAGCTAGAAGTCAGTTAAGTGAAGTGGCCTGTAAACAATCATATAAAAACATCATTTGTGAAGACATCAATAAGATATTTAGAGAGAAGACTGTGAGTTTATGAGCTTACAGTATGCTCACACCGTCATTAGATTGTCATAAGAAACTTGTGTATCTGCTTTAACATTATGCTAAATGTGAACTGAGACATGAATTGGAGTCAGACCGACAGTTAATTTAAAATAGTCGGAGATACTGGCCACATAAACATTACTCAAATATTTTATTTTCTCAGTGGAAGGTTGATTTTGAGACTGGATAATGGATTCTGTTTGTTAGACACGCACATGTGCGTAAATCCGTTGCTCACAGTGATATTTCGGTTCAATGTTTCAATCAAAGTTTCGTTATGATTATCGGTAGGGCACTTCGGGTTGCATAAAATGTTTTCGTATCATGTATTTCATCTGCAGATGTTCCTCATGTCATTAAAACGTCGAATATATTCATGCATTCATTCATTCATTTTCAGACTTACGAAGCAGTCGAACAGTGTTATCAAATGACTTGGTTCATGTCCTCTGATTTGATGAACCCTGGAAAGTGAGATAATATTTTCCTCCATCAATTTTCGTTTCACCAACAGCCAAACTGATCCACAACAGCTGCCAACAGCACTCTGGTATACAGTGATTATATGCGGGTGAGTCTTTCATAACGCAATTCGTCTATGATTTAATATTAAGGCACACAATTTATAAGAGATAACCGGGTAGATAGAAAGCAAGCTTATTGTGGTATAGTATTGGAAATTGAGTTTTAAATTCGCGGAGATGACATTACACTGTGCTAACATTACAGTCTTCATATTCAAATCTGCTGAAGTGACAGACAAGTTGATTGAATGACTTTAATAGATTCTGAGAAGATTCACATTCCACAGATTTAACTAGACTTCACAGACTTATTCATTTAACCGTTTATCTGATGTTACATGATTGATCCGTCTTTTCAAAGTGTGGAGACACATTCTTTGAATTTGTCATTTTCAAATAAGATATCTGCAGGTGTACTTTGATTGGACATTAGTAACTAGTGTAATGTGTCTAGTCCTTTCTTTGATGCAGACTGAATTCTATCAGTCATATTCGCAACTATCACGAAACCTACATCCAAGACTATCTGCGGATTGTCTTCAACCATCTTATATCTGCAGGTGTAATTAATTTCATATTTGCAAGATTCTTATTCCATCCAGTGTGTTTGTAGAATATGGCATACTAGACATAATTGAGAATTTCACTACATCTGAGATCGCAGACTCAAGCAAATACTAAGAAGTTACATGCTACAGTCGAATTTCTAGCTTTCCATTGGGTGCTTTTATGGTATTTCGTGTAAAGCTTTGAAGACGACACATCTCCACGGAGCATTTGATTGTTTTCCATTGTCGAGTTGTCTTACTGACATTTTCAAAACTGTCATAGTTTGGACTAAGTCACACTGATGGTGTCAATTAATCGATTATTCAAAAGCTTAATAATAGTGAATTCTGTCAGGATTAGTGGTCTTAAGACAAACTGATTAATTGTTGATGTTGGTGAATACACTGATATTACCTCTTGATTGTCTGTTTCAGCTGCATTGGTTTTGTCTTGCACATATGCTTGGCATTTATTCAGAGGTTGCGAACACTCTTTCCTCTTAATGTGGTCACAGTATCATTCGCGGTAAGTTCTGAATTTACAAATTGTTCTCACTTCTCACTATACATGAATTCACTTGAAGTAGTAGACTAAAATATTGCATCACATGAAATGGTGTGCCTTCCGAAATAGTGGAGAAACCAAGGTCAGTGCACTCCAAACAATTTCACAGTTTCGTAGACTATTGTTTGAACCTTCTGTCATTGTCCTATGTAGTCGACTTGGCAGAAGATCAAATGGATGACCTTAGAGGTCATCGCTGAAAAATGATCAAGCGAAAAGACTAAACTGAAAATGGTCTTAAAAGGATACAACTGCATGGATTACACGTAAATAAAATTGAGATGAAACCAGTCGAGAAATCTGCTGACCATTTTTCACGATCACTAAATATTCAATCTGAACATCTCTCAGTATCACTGATGAACTTGTATATTGTTGTGTGGTTATTTATAAAATGCAGCATCACTTGACAATTTACAAGGGAGAGAATGATAGTGACGACCTCGAAGCAATGTGAGTTGTATTTCAAATCAATGCTCATTGACCATAAATAGTCATTATGCTGAGAATTCCATTCTGTATCACAAGTACTGTTTTGGAATAAAGCAAAATTATTATTATTATGCTTCATAAAATGCAATTTGGGTGATAGCTGCTGACTTTCATAAAGTCAAAAATGGACGATAATTTCGAGAATGTTATTAGTAATGAAATACTGTGTTATGAACGGCTGAGATCGATGTGATATAAACACACAAACCACAAGTGTTGAATGCTTGTAAATGTCTATTTATAATAAATTTGTTCTTTTCCGTGAATTCATTTGCTTCTGATTTCCCTTTCTAGATCATATTATGGTGTGTAGTGGTTGCTGTATACTGCCGTGAATTATGCTGGGTATACAGCTTGATTGCGTTTGTCTTAACAGCTGTTATAGGAGTATCAACAACGCTTATCGGTTTCAGATCGAAACGTCTAACAGATACTGGATATTTCCTCTTCTTCTCAATAAGTATGATATTCATTATCATCGGAATCACGTTCTACATTTTCTATCAATTATTCGGTGTAAGTGTTGCATTAGAAGTGTTTATTTCATTCTCAGTTTCCATTGGTCTATGTAACTCTGTGTTTTGATTTGTCTAATTATCTCACAAAAGAATAAGAATTGTGTAGCTGCTGGTTTCCTTATGGAAAGCGATGGAATAATACTGACTGCATAACACATGAATAGAAATTACATTAATCCACTATTCCAGTTTGATAATCAACTCAATGTTCATCATGGTTGCAGTGTTTGATAATTAGTATGCAACCCTACACTTCTCAGTCGAAAGTAACTGCACGAGGGGAGAGCTGTTTGTCACTTTACGTTTTCGTGATGGCACAGCATGTTGAAATGTCCTTCTAATATCTTGCTGAATGAGTAGATGCGACTCATCTATCTAGAAGAAGGCATCATCTCTCATCAAAATGATAATTTAATTCCGCTCTTTGTTACAGTCTGTTATAATGTGCACGAATTAGGTCTTTTTGATAGAAGAGCACCTGAGGAAAATAGTTTCTCATCGCGAATGCTGTCACCTGATAAAAACGCATAAATGAAGGACGGCGTTTTCTCTATGGCTCATTTATTACCAAGAATCGTAGGAATAATACAAACATATAGCAAAGTTCATTATTAACAGTTTTCTTATCAAACACACCGTATACGACCTTTAAAACTCTCCTTCATACTCTTCATTTTCTTATTTCAGTATCCATTCCATATACTATATGGCATCTTCATTTCCATTGGAATAGCTGTTGTGAGTCCCAATGAAAATTGTTTTACAGTGTTTATGTTGAAATGTTTCTGTGTGAGTCATATGTTTATGTCCATCGCTAGTTCTCATCATTGTCAGTTGAGGTGATTTATGTACCCAATTGTTTTCCACTTTTCTAGTCTGTGAATAAAAAAGAAAATTGGAAGGGCTCTAAGTGGTATCATCCTCAAGCTGTATAATCATATATGCATATATATCATATTCGTAGCGACGATGGGAATGTTTCTACGAGTGTGTCACTAAAGCCTTGAGTTTTAGGTAACAGTCAAGATATTCCAAACTGGAATTCACAGAAACAATGATCAGGCGGTGGCTAAATTAAAATTAAGTGAATAAATTGACAGAGTGAGTGGAGGTGTGCTAATGTTAAAAGGGAAAAATATAATTTTTTAAAGTACCACATGTCAAATACGCAGGAAGTCAAATTTTATTGTAATTTGAAGGAGTGACAAAACTTCTGTGGCAATCCTGCATGAACTCTTGAGTAGATATTTTGTTCTAGGCAGGAAATAAATGATTGAATAGTATCAGAGTGGTTCAGTGTCTGAAGCTTCAATCTTCTGGTATCCAGTTGGAATTGAGATGCTGAATTACAAAAACACACAGTTAATTTAATACATCACACGACGTCAGAACAAGTAGTTCGGAGTATTTCATCTAATCAGGAGGTTCACAGAGTCGTGTGAAAAATCAATCACTAAGGAAATGTCCTCTACATATGTATTATTCGTTATCCACCTTTTCATATGAATTGAATTTATTCAGCCCAAACGTTTATGAAACTAACCTGAATTCCTTTTTTTGTAAATACTCATATTTACAGATGATATACTACTCTGCAGTGTGGTTAAAATATTCTCACGATAAATCAATGAATTCAACTGCGTTTAAAATTTACATAATATCGCTCGAGTTGCTGGGACTATTTCTAACATTTTCTACCCTATTCTACTCACAGCAGATAATCGATTCGCAATCCACAACAACAAGGAATAAACTAAGCGAATATTGTGCCAAGTATACCAATCCTTCATTATTATTGAGTAAATAAACGTGTGGAATTCCCAATATCAGTTATTTTGATTCCATTCCCTTCCACAAACTGTTTCATAAATGACTTTTGCATGAGTGAGTTAGCAAATATAGTTTAATGTTACAGGCGATTTGGTGATGGTGTCATATTTGTTAGAATTTGTTGAGAGCGTATTCTCACTTTACTAACCTCGATGCTGATT
Source organism: Trichobilharzia szidati (assembly GCA_944472155.2). NCBI lineage: Eukaryota > Metazoa > Platyhelminthes > Trematoda > Strigeidida > Schistosomatidae > Trichobilharzia > Trichobilharzia szidati. The sequence continues at coordinate 25,758,571 of OX235272.1, read as the reverse complement.
CCTTCACAAAAGTATGTACCTAGCTCCGTTACTTCTTATCATCACATTTCGTACACGCTTCTTACATGCTACATGCATATTTGATCGTAATTTTTGAGTTGAATAAGTACCAGAAGCGTGGAACACCTCACAGTTTTGTGGAAATTGGAATGACATGTCATTCACATTAGGACTAGTCACTGAATTGGCGACAAAATATCCAATTTCAACTACTTGAAATGACGTGACATGCTTCCCTTTTTAGAATAAATTCGACTCAGCGTCTTCATTGGAGCCAGAACAACATTGATTGACTTAATGTTGGTAAATCGCATTGTTTAGCAGGCCTAAATGCTTCGTTGTTAGATACCTTAAGTCTACTCCAACTTTATGGATTACCAAAAATGCACAGCAAAGACATAACTCTTCGACGCATTCTCGATATGAACGATTCACCTGATCATCTCCCTGCACAATGGCTAGAAGACCTACTACAACCAGTCAGAAGGCGAATTTCCTGCCACTCACTCCGAGATTCTTTCGACTTTGTCAACTCCATTGAAGACGTCAAACCATGTTCTCACTAGATGTGGTATCACTGTTTACAAACGTCCCAATACACGAAAGAATACGCTAAGCATGTGAAAATACTTATTCAAAGGAGATGAACATTGGTATACACACTGAATATTTGAAGGAACTCCTATTGAGATGCACCTTAAACGTCCAGTTCTCTTTCAGTAACGAAATATATCGACCAATGATGTAATAGCTATGTGCTCATCAATTGGTCCGTCGCTCGAAGATTTTTTTATTTTGAAACTTGAAAACACGCATCTAAAGTGAATGACTGACAACTTTGGATTCGACAAGAGATCCGCGAACGACAATTTGATTATCATCAACAATGCCGAGTATTCGGATAACATCATGGGCTTCTTCAATAGCTGCTATCCAGCAATTCCGTTCCCACTAGAGAAGGAATTCGTCACAAAAATATCTTTTCTGGACGTCCAATTAACTAGACGTGAACAAGATGAAACACTGAAAGGATTCATCTACAGAAAACTGACCTAGAACGGACCACTTACTAACTTTCACAGTTGGGTGCTTCTTTATACAAACGAAACCTGATCCGTCCATCAAGCCACAGAGTGCACAGCCCTGATGCTGTAAAGACAAGCTTAACACTCTGAAGAGAATCTATTCAGAAAACACCTATCCATAACTTTTCATCACAAAATCTGTGTAACCGAAACTACCGATTTTCCAATGGAACAATAGAAAGGTTTCATTAGCAGATGAAAACTTGACTTATGTCCACAAGTAATTCATTCTCATAGGCATATGCTAGTTTTCGAAAGCACTTTACTCTTGTCTGGTGAAAACGTTTACAAAGCAAATAATGCTGCAGTCGATACCAATAAATTAAGTGCATCAGTTCAAATGGCAGATGAGTAGCATAAGATATTCAGCTCAAGAAACAAATGCGTGAATCTTTTTTATGCCAGATCAGCTTTCTATATGTTGATATGTATTTGTGAAGTATGACTCTGTAATGAAGCTGCCTGCTCCAACCAATCAACACTGGCGCCTATACGTTACTTTGCAGAACCGATATGATGACTATCATTGGGAAGAAATACAGTGTAAGATTTCAGTGAGTTGAGATGGCGGTTCTTGTCAATTTCTCCCTGATCTATTCTCTGATACTTTTTCATATGGGCTAAAAAGCATACTACTTGTGACTAAAAAGTAGTATGTGTTTGTATTTCGCTTAGAAATGCTACACTCCAAAAACAAAATTATCGCTATTGATTCACAATGGAACTTGAATCATTTGCCACATGATTATTCTACTTATTCTGACTGAATCATCCTCTTATGGTTAAGCGTCATTTGCTGTGTAATTTTCCTTTATGTTCCACTCCCTGCTGAACATCATGTTTTCGAATCCCTTCATTCTTGATCCGTATATTCGTGAATTGTTTCTTTGATACCGAAGATTACTTTTAAGACGAATTCCCTGTCTTTTCCTATTGATGCATATTGACAGAGCACTTGATAGGATACAGCACGGATACCTAAAATTTTGAGGTTTTTAAATTCTATTCACCATATTTATGTGTAATACGGTACCAATGTTCCGGACATATCCTGTGTTGTAGATGTTTTGAGCTACTGAAAAGATCAGATTAAATATTCGAAAGTTCGATTATAAATTATTGATTGACCTAGGTTTCTTAAAAGATGGCTGCGATGAGCTACCGCTAAAGACAGCTCATCCCTAAACTTCAACTCTCAGGAAAAGTAATGACAAATTAATTCACTCAGTTACACTTTGTTTTAATAATAATTATTATTATTAACTGCCCATGTTTCTTTTTGAATCTATCACATTTCTACTCCGTATGATAATGGTCTTGACTTAACCTTCTTTTATTCTCAATTGAAATCTACTATATCCTATCAATTGTTATGTCCCTGAATTTCCTTACTTGGTTTTAATGTAGTCATCACCTGATCATTGTTTCTGTATAATCCAATGAGGAATATCTGCATTGTCATCTAAAACCCAAAGCTTTAGTGACACACCATTAGAAACGTTCTCTTCGTCGCTACGAGTATGATATATATATGTGAGTATGCAGCTTGAGGATGATACCCCTGAGAACTCTTCCGATTTTCTTTGGAATTCACAGACTAGAAAAGCGAAAAACAATTGGGTACACAATCACCTCAACTGACGATGATCAGAACTAGCAGTGGGCATAAACATATGGCTGACACATAGAAACGTTCCAGTATAACCACTGTCAAACATGTTTCATTGTAATTCACAACAGCTATTCCGGTAGAAAGAAAGATGACAGCCCTTCCTCGATTCTACGGCAGACGCCAAATATACAAACCAAATATCTCGTTGGCATCGATTGTATTACTCTCAGGAACTCCAACATACAATTTATACAAAGAATTATACAGAGAACTCGAAAACCTAACGGATTCCTGCGATCTCTCCATAAATTCTGCTAACCAATTTCTACAGAAAATCGAAGGCATTCAAATAGGTGATCAAGAGATTCAATTCTCCCTACAACCTCTCCCACCTTGAGGAAAATTGAAAAAAGATATTCCATAGACGTCTTCTAAAAGAATGGATATCCACAGAATTTCATCAAGAGACATATACTCCCAAGCCAACCTACAAAATCAAAGACGCCCGAGAAAATCACAACGATAATCGTGCTACCATATATAAGAGACAACTCAGAAATCACTGCAAGAAGCTTCAACCTTAAGGAATTGATGTCACATGCAAACCAACAAAATCACTTCACTTAGCTGGCTCTACGTCAACCAAAATACTGGGCGGATAAACGAGATAAAACCAATATCATCTACAAAATATACTGTCATAACTGAGAAAAACGCTAAATTGACCAGAGTGGACGTCCCCTTCGTTTTCGTATCCATGATCATAAACTAGTGGTCAAAAGACATGACATCCACTCGCTCGTATCGCCACATACAGACAACCACGAACATCTGTTCGACACGGATAACGTTCACATATTAGACAGAGAAAACACCAAGAATGCTAGAGAATTTCTGGAAGCCTAGTAATTCAGTGAGTCGTCAATCAATAGACACATTGAAATAGACAAAATTTACCAATCGATTAGAAGGGAATCTCACACACAAAGGTCAAAGTTCAAGTCATGGAAACAATGAGTTCCAATACAGCAGCCTAGAGGGCGTGAAAGCACGCAAAACAACTAATCGAGTTCAACTTTCAATAAAAGTGATGACGAACAAACTCGTGGAGAAATCTAAGAGCTCAATTCAATTCAAATTGTAGTATGAGATGAAGATATTGCCTAGTAGGGCGATGAAAGCTTCTCAAGTAAACTATCCAGCACAGAGAACATAACCGAATCAGCAAGAATGAATCACTTTGTCTTAAGATCATTAACCATTTCAATTCATTGTCAGTATCATTTTCAACAATCAGTTAACACATACTATCAGTGTGAATTAGTCCAAACCATGACAGTTTCGAGAATATCACTAAGAACATTTGACAACGAAGCATAATCATATACTCTTCGCAGCTGTATCACTTTCAAAAGTATACGTGAAATAACAAAACTGCACAAATGATTGACAGCTTCACCATTGTCAGTTTAGTCTTTTCGCTTGATCATTTTTCAGCGATGACCTATAAGATCATCCATTTGATCTTCTGCCAAGTCGACTACATAGGACAATGACAGAAGGTTCAAACGATTGTCTACGAAACTGCGAAATTGTTCGGATTGCACTGACCATGATTTCTCCACTATTTCGGAAGGCACACCACTTCGTGTGATGCAATATTTTAGTCTACTACTTCAAGTGAATTCATGTATAGTGAGAAGTGAGAACAATTTGGTAAATTCAGAACTCACCGTGAATGATATTGTGATCACATTAAGAGGAAAGAGTGTTCGCAACCTTTGAATAAATGCCGAGTATACGTGCAAGACAAAACCAATGCAGCTGAAACAGACAATCAAGAGGTAATATCAGTGTATTCACCAACATCAACAATTAATCAGTTTGTCTTAAGACCACTAATCCTGATAGAATTCACTATTATCAAGCTTTTGAATAATCGATAAATTGACACCGTCAGTGTGACTTAGTCCAAACTATGACAGATTCCAAAATGTCAGTAAGACAACTGAACAATGGAAAATAATCAAATACTCTGTGAAGTTGTGTCATGCTCAAAGCTTTACACGAAATAGCAAAAGAGGACACATAATGAAAAGCTAGAAATTCGACTTCAGCATGTAACTTCTTAGTGTTTGCTTGAGTCCATGATCCCAGATGTAGTGAAATTCACGATTATATGTAATACGCAATATTCTACAAATACACTGGATGAAATACGAATCGTCCAAATATGAAATTATTTACACCTACAGATATTTGATGGATGGAGGCAATCCTCAGATAGCCTTGGATGTAGGTTTTGAGCTAGTTGCGAATCTGTCTTATAGAATTGAGTCTGTGTCAAATAAAGGAATAGACACATTGCACTAGTTACTAATGTCCAATCAAAGTACACCTTCAGCTATCTTAACGGAAAATGACTAATTCAAAGAATGTGTCTCCACACTTTGAAAAGACGGATCAATCATGTAACATCAGATAAACGGTTAAATGAATAAGTCTGTGAAGTCTAGTTAAATCTATGGAATGTACATTTTCTCAGAATCTATTAAAATCATCCAATCAACTTGTCTGTCACTTCAGCAGACTTGAATATGAAGACTGCAATGTTAGCACAGTGTAAAGTAATCTCCACCAATTTAAAATGATTTTTTAATACTATTTCACAGAAAGCATGCTTTCTAGCTCTCTCCTTATCTCTTATAAATTGTGTGCCTTAATATTGAATCAAGGAAGAAATGTGTTATGAAAGACTCACCCGCAAAAAATCACTGTATACCAGAGTGCTGCTGGCAGCTGGTTTGGATCAGTTTTGCTGTTGATGAAAGGAAAATTGATGAAGGAAGTTATGATCTCACTTTCCAGGGTTCATCAAATCAGAGGACATGAACCATGTCATTTGATAACACTGTTCGACTGCTTCGTAAGTCTGAAAATGAATGAATGAATGCATGAATATATTCGACGGTGTTTTCTGACATGAGGAACATCTGCAGATGAAATACATGAAAGGAAAACATTTTATGCAACCTGAAGTGTCCTACCGATAATCATAACGAAACTTCGATTGAAACATTAAACCGAAATATCACTGTGAATAACGGATTTATGCACATGTGCATGTCATACAAACGGAATCCATTATTCAGTCTCAGAATTGACTTTCCACTGAGAAATTAAAATATTTGAGTAATGTTTATGTGGCCAGTATCTCCGACTATTTTAAATTAATTATCGGTCTGACCCCAATTCATGACTCAGTTCACATTTAGCATAATGTTAAAGCAGATACACAAGTTTCTTATGACAATCTTATGACAATGTAAGCATACTGTAAGCTCATAAACTCACAGTCTTCTCTCTAAATATTTTATTGATGTTTTCACAAATGATGTTTTTATATGATTGTTAACAGACCACTTCACTTAACTGACTTCTAACTCTGAGGAAACACTAGAGAATGATCTTTGTATATTTTTGTGCGTTTTCATTGAAATATCTTATTGTAAGTTAATCACTGCTCGTATCGATCATCCAACCGTTATTTTGTTGTGTGTACAAAGCACAAAGTGCAATTTAATATGCTTAGAAAATCATATGGTTCTCACAGGCTGTTTCGTTTTGCTCAAGTATACTATCACATCTATCTATGTACAACGGTTTTCGCAAGGGGGTATAATGGCAAAAGAGGACAGTTGTCATTTACACAGTTAACAGCACTAATCCAATCCATCCATCAAATCTCTGATGATCGCACAGAATTTGTTTTCAGTTACTGCACAATCTCTTTAAATAATTTACAATGGGTGTATACCAGTTGGCGAAACATTATGCGTGCTGGAATAATTCTTCGGAAAATTTCCTCCCTAACCGTCTAATAACAATATATGTACTCATTTCTATGTTTCAACTAACTTTGTAAATACCACCCGTTTACCTTCTAAAAGGTGTCTTAAAAGTAGTGTACTCTATTTTATTCTTCTAATAATTGCATATCATATATCCTTGTTATTAAGCTTAGTTCTTGTTTAATCTTTCTTTTGAGTGCAGCTCTTTGAGGTCATTTTGATCTTGGACTATTTGCAGGAATTGTTGGTGTGTGATTCTTGTGAAGAGAGTTTTCAATCTCACATCGATAGGGAAATTCTAATTGGTTGTATGGTTGAATTTTGCCTGACGTTGACGTTGAGACATTTTCGAGTTTCGAAGTTATTATTGTTGAAAAGATGGACACATGAATATGACCAGGAATAGTCGTCTTTTTGATGTCCTTAGAGTGTTGTGTGACTCTGCGTGTCCCAAGGTAGTTTTGGTCAGCTATACAGAAGGAGGAAAAGATCCGTTTCCTGAGTTCAGATCACAACGACGCAGTTTCGCTCATCACTACATGTGTAGTGGACCTAGCAACTAAGTATGTCTATACACACAATTAAAAGGACAGAACAAGTACTAACAAATACGTATATATAAGATGTTCAGTTCACTCAAGTTAATATACACAAAAAGAACTGAAGTTATTTGAAGAAAAACTATAATAGTCACAAAATACTCAAATTATAGACGTACGAAATTATAGGAATGAAATTGTCCTTTTCTTGATTATACAAATCCTCAACTACACCTTAGAGCTGTCAACCGTCGGAGGTCTCCCGCGTAGAGAAAAGCAGATAGGAGCAAAACTCTTGATGTGGATGTGTCAATCAGTGCGAGACAGAGCCGGTCAGCAGATTTGCTGAGTGAGCCGCCAGAGAGAGAGAGTAACCGATTCGCTCATAGCGCGCGGTCCAAGGTTGAGTTCTTTTCAATCTCACCTAACAACCACCATTTTCATTGGGTTATTTTTCGGTGAACATATAATTTGATATGTTTTTAGGCCGCCACACATGGACAGAACGAAAATTTTAATAGACAATCTAAGTCACTGGGTTATGGCAGAAGATTCCACCGTAAATCACTGGACAACCTTTGATGCCCAATCTTACTTAGCCAGTTAATCCAGATAGTTGTGGTGCACACACACGTGAAAGATATTTTGCCTCATATTGTTAATGTTTACGTCGATACCAAATCTTTTCCTCCGACCTTTAGCGTGGTTTAGTCCACAAGAAGGTTTTGAAGGGTATCTGACAGTGACATGGAGGGGATTGTTTGAGGAGGAAATGAAGGATTGAATGTAATTTCGGAACTAGCTGAAGAAAACTGCGGAGAACGGAGAAAAATGCAGATGTGCTGTTGAGGTCTCTTGCTTCACCCGGGATCAATGGGAATAATGATAATATAGTTGTAGATATGCTCCAGTTCAGAAGAACAAGTCGGAATGTTCAAATGTAGAATATTAGATATACAAGGTCATTTCAAATTTGAGTTGAATGTTGTATATAATTCTTCACTTCCTGTACGTGTTTTACGACGCATATTACTTCATCCTAGAGATTCTTCTAACGTAATGTGTTACTTCGTAACAAGAAAGAGTTGGAAAGCCACTCCAAATCAGATTGTTTTACAGTTGTTTATATTCTGGTCTTCTGAATGTGAGCAGAATAATTTTTTCAGTGTCATGAACAGTCCTTTAAGCTTGTGCGATTCTATATAGAATCTAAAAGATGTCGATTTTACTATTTTATCCTGGGAATGCTTCAACCAGTCAGAAGTATAATTAAACATCTACAATTGTCATCAGACAGATTGTAAAGATTTGAAATGGATATGAGGAAACGTAGACATTAGATCTGTGTCAATAGATAAAATTTCATCGCATATCTGAATGGTGAGGACTAAATAAACTGAGTGGAATTTGTTGGTGACTGGTTTCTCATGATAATCTAGGAAACCTGCGACTAAGTGAAATATCAGAACTTAACATCATCTGATGTGCCTCACTGATATACCTAATTTCATGAAAATACTCCACGTACTATTACATGGCTGGTTGTTATCCACTCACCCCACTTATGACACTGGTATCCTATTGGTTATGGACTGTTTTAATTTATCGATGCAATTTGTGTCTCTCAAGGTCATCTAAAGTATATACATATATACAAACAACTGCTGTTAACTATTCTAACTGTTGATACAAAACAGTAAAGCTCTCCACATCAACAGTCCTTCTTCTCTTCTTTAATTCTTGCGTCGCGCTTGTTGTCGTTGTACTGGCTAATAGTGGTTAGAAAAATATGCCCATGAATCTGCTGTTCGGAGAATTCATTAGTGCAACTACAAGTGGTCATATCATGCATTAACAGTAACACCAAGTGAGGTTTATCCTGCAGACATTAGACATTCAGAAACTAATGGACATTATGATATTCATCAGGCTTATTCGGGTTTCACAATTCGAAAATAATATCATCCATTCTCCGAAATGTCTTCTTCTTTCAATTCTGTTTAATCTTATCTGATCACTTCCAGCATTTCCACATTTGTGCTGCAATTTATCTTCACTGACCTTCCTAATGACACTCGCACACATTGTTTGTGGTTCTTTGAAGATATTAGTCAATGCAATATTTGTTTCTTACTATAATTACCAGAAACTACAATTCAACTGAAAATCATGGAAAACACCCATATGGACATTAGAAAGAAGAAAACACGAAGTTCAGCAAAGATATCTTTTCGGCGAATTCATTTTCAAAAGCTGTACATTCGCATTTAAGTACATAATTTTACTTGGATACAATTCTTGTTTGATTCCACATAATTACGATGGCGAATAAAAGGTGATAATTATTTTCAACTAGATATGGTTTACGAGAGACTTAGAAACAAATTTACACGGGATTATAGCGAATTACAGGTGTATAGAAAATGAGCATGGAAAGGAAATTGAAATAATAATTTTCAACTTCAGATGGAAGTTAGGAGGTGCGAATATAAATCATAAGGGCCTTAGGAACACAAAAAATTGCACAGGATTAAGATATAATTGTAAAATAGTCATTTTAAACGAACTATAAGTGTGAACAGAAAAAGCATTGAAACAAACTTAAAATAACTGTTTTAATAACTGAAAAAATGGAGTGAATCGCATGAAGCCTGAGGGAATGAGAATCACACACAGCGAACGAAAAATGACCAAAAAGAAAAAAGAGGACGAAAGAGGAAAGAAACGGAAGCTAAGGGAACATACGGAACTAGGTCCATGGTAGTTGTAGAGGTTGGACTAATTTCTTTTGAACACACAGCTCCGGCTCCTCGATGCATATTCCGAGGGCTTCTGCAGTATGGAGAAGTCGGAAACATACTGCTTTTGGTGGGTTTCTGTTGACTTTGTAAATTACTATGAAGGAATCAGTTGAGATGTTGTGGGAGGTGTTGCTCAGATGTTCAATAATGGCACTTCTGATTGAACCGGTGCCTCCTCTTTGCAGCCACGCTGGGTAATGTTCTCTAACACGTTTTTAAAGGACGCGCATACAACGACCTATGTACCTAGCTCCGCACGAGCACGTAAACTGGTATATGCACATTGAATTGATCATTTGCGGGAGTTTGTCCTTCGCTTTACTTCGAAGTATTGGGCGGCTACAGAATGTCACTCTTAGTGTTGCTGCAGGGAAGGTCTTCTTTAAAGAGCTGGATATTCTCCTCTTCACGATATCGGCTGCCAAATCTCTCCTGAAATTCATATTCAGATACAATTTCACTAGATGTCGAATCTCTTTTTACCAACGTGCCACTAACAAAAACAATTTGCTTCCTATGCCGTTATTTGGAGAAATCAAATATAAGCGTTGGAGTGACAATATCATATCTGAAGAAATTGTTGCTGAGATGCACGCTCAATGAACAATTCGTCTTCAACGGTCACATCTACAGACAGAAAGACGGAAATGCAATGGGATCTCCTCTTAGCACGCATTTAGCAGACTGCTTTATGGCCAGTTTGGAGAGTGGGGTTTTAAAATCAACAATAAACAAGTTACTACTGTAAAAAAGGTAGGTTGACGATACCTTTATAGTCTGCTACGATAACTTGGACCTCAACCCCATCATACTAGAATTTAATAATTCCCATCCTTCGATTAAATTCACAATGGGATTAGAAAACGATTCAAAGATTCTATTTTTGGACGTGGAATTAACAAGAAGAGATGATGGAACCGACATGGAACTGCCAACTAACGGATTTCTATAAATGGATACCTTTGAGCTGAAAACGAGCTCTCATCATCACACTAACTCATCGCATTAGAAAAATCTGCAGCAGCGACTACATGGAAGAGGAGCTCCTATTCCTCAAAAATATCCTGGTTCAAAATGGCTACACTGTGCTCTATTTCAGAGAACTACCTTATGTGACAAATATCTGTTTGCAGTTTGGTATGATGTATTTAAATGAAGAAAGAGTAAACATGAATGCAGAGTAATCTGGATCCGTTTTACTTCCTCAGTCATCGTCAGTAACGAACAACTTACTTACTGACTTACTCACCTACTGAATCACTGACTCCTGATGATAAACGAAATGTGTATTAAAATCGTGTTGTAACTGGTTTTACTAAATATTATAGTTTGCATGCAGTTGACGAGAATCGACGAAATAAAACAGATCCATATTATTCAGCACCAATGTTTGTTCTATCTCTGTTCGAATTTATAAGCAGATTTCATGTATGAACTGTTATTTCCTGTTGATTTGTGATCAGCTAAGGTTTGTACATCAGTTTTATTCATTAAAAATCGATGTCACCTCCAAACGATCAAGATGGTTCATTTTCAGTGAAGTCAGTTTAGACATTTTGCGTGATGATTTCCTCGACGTTAACGACTCACTGCAATGAATGTTAATTCTGACAAGTCGACTGCAAATGGAGATGATAGGAAGACAAAGTAGAAATGGTCATACATTGAAGAAATTCGGAAGTATAGAATGAAAGCATTCTCCGAACATTTTTCCATATTCCTGACAAATATCAGTTGCACACTGATGCGCGAATTCTCACTGAACTGTCCACAACATCGGATATCTTACTACCAACTTCGTACACACGAAATCCATTTCGGCTAGATGACAGTTTCTGACAAGTGGAATTTCCTAATGAAGAAAGAAAGAGGTAACTGTCTTTTCTTAAAATTCAGAACCCATGGTAGGATTTTTCTGAAAAACGCTGATTCATATGATGATACCTAAACACTCTGCAATTCAGTCTAGTTCTACAAACGAAACAATCGACCAGTAAAGTTACTACAACAGAGACATTTCATTAATCCACAACTTAATGTTAACGTCTTCAAAATTATATAAATACGACTCTACAGCCTCTGAAGATGATTTCGTCGATAAAGAAAATTTTCTTCGCTGAATCTGTCTTTTATTTCTGCATATGTCATAGTCGTAACTTGCTCAAAAATAAACGTTGAGCAGGAAAGCAACAACAAGTGAACATAATCAGCACCTCGAATTTATACTTTAGTAGCGAGCAACATACAGTTCAAGTGAACCTCAGATTCCACAGATAATGTGATACTTAAATATGCATCTAATATGCACCATTCTACGAATTCAACGATGAGCAAAATCTTTTCTATGCGGAAATTAATTACATTAACAGATAAATTATTAAAAGGAAGAATTCCAAATAGTTTCACCCACAACTTTGAAGATCCACACATGTTTCACCGAAATTATATCACATTCAGTAGCCGATTATCAGAAGGACGGATTAGGTAGACAATGTTTGCAATCAAACAAAATGTGAATGATTCCACAATCTATGAAATATTACAGTCAGTTTGCTTGTCAATTCAGTGAAGTTGAATTCGGCCGACACAATGTGATTACAGTAAACAGTCATCTCCAGCATTTTGAGACTGATAGATTCTCTATATTCTCTACGATAACATTCCTACCTCGCACCTTATCTGTTGAAATTGTGCTGTTTAACTTGTAAAATACATGTGCAATACACGTACCCACATACAATCATCAGAATCGTGATAAACAATGTTTCGTCTCTACTTCTTCTACTGCTCCTATTGATGAAAGCGAAATGGATGAAGTGAAATATTCTCTTACATTTAAGCATTCATCAGGTCAGGTGTGATGAACCACATTAAACGCTAAGGATTCTTGGCTGTGTCGTTAGTCCGAAAATGTGTGGCATAATTCTTTGTCAGTACTTACCACAAAGAATATCTGCACGCGAAAAATTATGCAATATAAAACCCCTGGGAATTCTACTGATTACCGTAAAACACCTTTAACAGAAATATGGTTCTGAATTACCGATTTATTCCTATTCACATGTCGAAGAAGAGGAATCCGCCATTTTGTCTGAAAGTTATCCCTCAAAAATAAGACGGAAATATCAATATATGGCTCTTGATATCGATTGTCTCCTTCTTATTTCACATAACGAACAAAGTCATCTCTCGAGTGGAATCCGAGTGAGAAACGGTGAGTTAGGCGTGAGCCTCATAGTGAAATGCAGGAGATGGTTTTAGGAGGAGATAAGGGCTTACAGGCAGTCGTAGAGATAATTAAAAAGAGAACTGCAGGAAATAGGATGAAACTGAGATGTGCACCTGAAGCCCTATGTTCAACTTGCAGCCACAGCATAATATATATATATATATAATAATTGCCAGCTGAATATAATAAGTGACTGTACTCACGATTACCACGCTGCAAAATAATACACTCAGAAACTCGAAACTTATGGTATAAACCTCCATCGATTTAGATATGAGATATGCTCATAAACTCAGTATACTTGTTAAATCCTTTCTATAATTTAATGATCCCCATTGTAGCATTAAGAACACAATGTTCACCGAAAACGTACATGGAACGGACAACTAACTAATTTTTATAGTTGGATGCCTATCTCCAGAAAAAGAAGCCTAATTCATTCGCTGTGCTTAAGTATAAGAAACATTTGTAGTTCTGATTGCGTTGACTCAGAACTTGACTTCCTCAAAGCCACGCTCTCAGAAAACGGTTACTTTAACCGATTTATTGACAGTAACATGATAGGTAAGCAGTCTTATGTGGTCACCCACTCATTTCTAAAGAAAACCTTATCCATTAACTTGGAATTCAAAGGTGATCAGGCTTCAGATGTGTTCATAAACCGTCTCTTTAATGCAGTCAGTAAGACGTTCTTTGCAGCAAAATTACAAATGACTTTCACCAGTCGCAAGTTGTTTTCCACCTCTGTCCAAGATAAGCTCCCCCGTCTGGCCACCTCCGTGTGCATCTATCGTTTCACTTGCTCTTGTGGAGCAAGATGTATTGGCCGTAGCTAGTGGACGCTTTCCACACGGATACGAGAACATATTCCATCTACGTGGTTTTACAAGGGAGAGAGGAAGTGTGTGCATAGCAATATTCTAGAGCACCTGATCGACTCCTGTCACTCTGACAACCCTGAACATGATTTTAAGATCATCTACCGAATCCATGGTAACTTGCCGCGTTCTCTTCGTTATGAACTTCTAAAGACAGCGGAGTCCTTGTCCATTCATGAATTTAAGCCAAACCTTTGTGTTAAAAAGGAAGTATGTACAATCCCTACTTCTGCCTTGGCCGTAGAGGGATAGACATTTCTTATTTTTTTTATTTCGTTTATTCAATTATTCTATGTACCTTTCCCTCATTACTAAGATCATCATTATTATTAATATTCTCACTTAGAATCAATTCCACTTGTCCCACTTGTCATTCTAAATCCAAAAATACTTTTTTACGAAATTGAATTCTATCTTATCAAATTTCACACCACATTATGTAACATGTTTTATTAGCCATCTTATAATTTTACATCCCTTTCCAACATCTACACAGCATATGTATTATTCTATATACGACATTAATTATTTTGCCAATTGACATTAAACTATGATTATAATCACAAATATTTTAATTGCATTTCATACTATTTTTATTTCATATATTCACACCTTTGATCAGATTCTCTCGCCAGATATAATTTCTTAAAAGCCATATATATATAATCGAACAGATTGCTAGATAATTTGTTGAAAAGAGTCCCTTCACTGAATATTGTGTTCTAAATCCTTTCTAATCTGCGATTTGCCATTCTTTCTTTTGTGTTTAATTTATACTACTTACTAATGTTAAGTAGTAGAACAGCTTTTAAATCCTAAACATGACTTTGCTTTTGAACTTTAACTCAATGAATTTTTGTTCTGTTTGATTTATGGTAATTATTCCTCATAGTTGGACATTGTAGATATGTGCTGAAAATTCCACACTGTACCACTAGTACTGTTTCTGGAATAAAGCAAAAATTATTCTTATTATCTGCTTGTAAATGCTTTATTTATGTGCCTGTTACTGTGTCTGGCATTCTCCCACTGTTTGGATCTACGTGTGGGTCACCAGTGACACAGCTTTTCTGCTTTTCCCTATAGACGCGCATGGACTGTGATTTGACAGCTCTCAGTCACACACACCTCACAATGAGGATGGTATATTATAATTCATATTTTACATTTAAAATAGTACCGTATTTTAGACAAATCCTGAGTTCGGGAATTAAACGCGTCACTCAACGTGTGGTTATAATAATGGTTGGATTATGGTCCCGAATAACTTTTTGAAGGAATACACATGACTATTTCAATATTCGGTTGATATTTTCAAAAATGGCGTATTGATATAACCATTAGCGGAATTTATTATTATTGTTAACTTTAATTCCTACAGGAACATAGGGCAACAGCCGTGCGTCTCCACTGCGCTCGCTTCTCTGCTAGAGTCTTCACTCGGCTCCAAGTCTGCCCACACGCTTTCACCTCCTCTTCACATGACTTCCTCCATGTCACCCTAGCACTGACGACCAACTCGCCACTTCCCTTTCGGGTTCGACTCGAGCAATGGCTTGTCTAGTGATGTCACTTGATGGTTTCCTCAGAGTATGACCAGCCAATCCATCTCCATTTCTTCCTGCCTATTTGTTTCACAATCGGTTCCTGCTGAGTTGGTTCGCTCATTGCCAGAGATCTCTGTTGCTGATCTTTTCTGGCCGGCCATCTGATCTTGGGTATTGAGCGAAGACAGCTGTTGATGAAGGTCTGTAGTTTGTTTGAGATGCTCTTTATGACGCAAGTCTCTGATGCGTATGGTAGCACTGACTGACTTCACATTGGAGTTGAAAATCCGGATCTTATCTTCGTTTTGATGCTGAGTGCTGTTGACCTCCACACAGACTTGAGAGTAGTGAAAGCTTGTCTTGCTTTTCCGATTCTTGCTTTGATATCCTCGTCATTTCCGGTCGCCTGTAGTAGAAACGATGCTTCCCAGCTCGGTTGGTGAAGGAGTTTGTTTCTTTCAGGTTCCTCCCATTTATGCTGATTGTTGTCTGTTGTTGTTGTTGCTGTTGGTGGTTTTGCCCAGAAATCTTCATCACCTCTGTCTTCTCTATGTTCACCTGAAGTCCTATCTTTTCTGGATACTTCTTCTGCCAACTTGTTGCTTTTCATTTGCATATCTTCCAGTTTGTGGGAAATCAGACATATGTCATCGGCGAAGTCCAGATCCTCCAAGTTTTTGTTGGGGTCCATTTTATGCCTGTTTGCTCATTGCCCGTCGCTGTTTGTCGCATTATCCAGTCTACTGCAAGAGATAATAAAGTAGAAATACTTTCCCGACGAAACTTAACAAAATCTGACAGTTCCCTCAAATTGCTTGTAACACTAAGCTGTGGCTACAAACTCACACATATGGGGATCACTTGTGAAGTAATTTTAAGAAGTAATGAAAAGAAATTACTGATACAGGAATTTATTGATTTCATGACAAAAGTCAATGTATAGATTTAACCATTTATTTATTCAAGATATCATGAAAGGTCGAAAACTGACACAGTGTCAGCCTTTTTTTATTCCAACTTGTTGAGTGAGAATAGTTCCTCAAGTTTTACAGAATACGATAGCAGATTCCAGGAACAGTGCCACCAACTCAGTGAATTCAAGAAAGACGATAAACACCGGCGAAGTGACTGTTTTATCACGAGAATATTTTAACCACACTGTAGACAAGTATATAGCCTGCAATTTCAAAAAAGTCAAAATGTGAATATTTTCCAAAATATTTCAGGTTAGTGTCATAAGTGCTGACGTAGCTAACATTGATTTTCCATGTCAGACTGTGAACCATCTTTTTTTAATTCTTTTTATTCCTTCACGTCCCCAATGGAACATAGGGCTTCAAGCTAGAGGCTTGAAGTTTCGGTAGCAGTGTTTATTTTTACAGGATGGGGTCGCTAGCCTCATGCCCAACCTTTCCTCTTTACCAGCTTTATTTCTGGCTTAGCGAGGTAAAGGATTGAGTCAGCCGGGGAGCGAACCCTGGACAATATGCATGGTCAGTGAGCGTCCTAGTCGCTGTGCCACCGACGCACCATCTAGCTGAGTGAAATCTTCCTATATGCTTTTACAATGCGTATTTGTGATTCACCTGCTGTAAAATTGGGAAATTACTGCGTTAAGACACTAAACCAACAAAGATCAGATGTGGCAGCAGATGAAACACACAGCTAACACATTGATGAGTTTCAGTATAAACAACTTTAAATATGTTTCATCGGAACTTACAAGAGTTATTGAGCTGTCGAGGAATATTCCAGCTAATATGTCGAATGGAAACTGAAATAAGAAAACGAAGGGTGTGAAGAGCAGTTTGAAAGATTGCATATGGTGTATTTGATAGAAGAAAGATTACTGATGAACACTGCTATGTGACTGTACTTTTAGTGTGGTTCTTGATGATAAGCGAGTCATTGGGAAAATGCCATCTTTGATTTATGTGATTTTATCAGGCGACAACACCTCTGATGATAAACTGTTCTCGTCAAGTATTCTTCTAATAGAGACACCTAATTCCTGGTCAAATCTGTAACCAATCAAGTCCCTGCAAATGAACCGTTGAAAGTCAGTGTGATGCTCACTAATGACTGGTTGTCTGTGGGAAGTTCTAGTAAGAATTCGTAACCAGTAATGTCCATCATGTCATGGAAGATAACAGTTTCTTGCGGATGACACTGGCCATTAGTTGCACTCTGTATACAGCGAATTGGGATTGACTTGAATTCACTAGTTATTAGGTCGTCTCCTGGTGTCTGACTGGTCCACAAGCTTGCCCTGTAACCGAAAGGTTCTGGGTTCCAACTCCTATGGATGAAATACAGCTAGGATACACTGACTTTCGGACAGCCCTTTTCCTAGTGTAGCTAATTTTGACTGAAAAGTGAGGGTTATGTAGCAGCGTTTATTCAGAGTTATGATCATTTAGTCCAGTCGCAAATACAAATATGTGATTGATGCGATCTCTCTCTCTCCACTTATTATCCAGTCACCGTCACCACGTCCCTTACTTCAAAATGATTGGTCGCCAGACAATGTATGTCCTCCTACGAAATTCTTCAATGTATTTGTGCATGGTATAATATAAAATAAGGAAAATCAGTTGCAAAATTCACACTTTAGATAAGCCGCTTACACCATATATTCGTAAAAGAATGTAGAAGACATTTCCAATGATGAATGGTATGATAGGCAGTATGAAGAAGAAGTAATACCCTTTGACTGTAAATCGTCTTGATTTGAAACCAAGTAAAATTGCTGTTCCTCCTGCGACTAATGTTAAAGCGAGCGAAATCAAGCTGTATATTAGGCCAATTTGATAACAAAATATAGAAACAACGACTGTCCACGAAAGGAACTAGAAAGGACAATAACAACAACATATCAGTAAATTTCACAAATTGTAAGTAGATTGTAACACATGTGATTTATGTGTTCATATCACACTGAACACATTTATTCACTTCATGATATTTCATTACTGGCAGAGTTTCTGAGATCATCACTTATTTATAAACAAATGACGTCGGCTATTTGTCATCAGATTCATATTTGATTGGGAAATTGACGTGAAGTCTGTTTTCAGGTCAGTAAGCAAGTGATATGAACTGAAACTCATATGAATTTCAATTCATGATTATTTATCAGTGTGTTAGTAAACTTGAGATGTTATTTTTTGCATTGTCAGGTGTTGTTTCCATCCATCTCTTTATTATCAAAGGGTCATGTGAATGTTTGTCGTTGACTCAGCGCAGTTTCTTCATTAAAGGCATTTTGGTCCATTATAGGACAATGTCATCATCCTGGAGAGAATAAACAATGCACTGCATGCAGAACTCCGCCAGCCCCACCGGAACAAGCTGGATTCAGAAAAGGCGAATCATGTGCTGATCAAATTTCAACTCTATGCATCGTCATCACAGAACAAAACATAGAATGGCAGTCAAATCTCTACGTCAACAAATTCATCGACTTCGAAAAGACAACGGCTTCGACAGACAGCATTGACCGAGAAGTAATTCGGAAACTACTTCAACACTACGGCTTACCTCAAGTCTTTGTCAACCTCATTCAACAGCTGGCTATATGACAATGCCACGTGCCAATTGATCCACAACGGAAAATTCAGCGAGGTGTTCGAAGTGCATACAGGAGTAAGACAAGGCTGGCTGCCTATTATCACCGATGATATGCCTAATTGTGGTGGACTAGATTATGCGTCAGACTGTTGGGGGCGAGGAGTCAGGAATACGCTGGACGACCGATAAGAAGACTCTACAAAGATCTGGATTTCGCAGATGATATATGTCTAATGTCTCACAAACTCGAAGACTTGCAGGCGAAAACCAACAAAATGGCTGAAGAAGGAGGCAGCAAAAACAGGACTCTAAGTGAACATAGAGAAGACGGAGGTGATGAATATAACAAATCAACAGCAAAAACAACCAGCAACAATCACCATCAACGGGAGAGATTTAACAGAGGTAAACTCCTTCACTTATCTGGGAAGCATAGTTTCAACTACAGGCCGGTGGAACGGATGAAGATGTCAAAGCCAGTCAGAATCGGAAAGGCAAGATACGCCTTCATCAACTTGAAACCAGTTTGGAAATCTTCTGCACTCCGCCTCAGCATAAAGAACAAGATTCGGATTTTCAACACCAATGTGAAGTCGGTTCTTCTATACAGGTCAGAAACTTGACCAGCGTGTCACTAGAAGGATTTCCAACAGGTCGCAGACTTTCACCAACAGCTGCCCACTTTGCTGGCTGGCTACATACTGAAGATCAAATGGACAGAAAGAATAAGCAACAAGAAACTCTGGTTGGGAACAAACCAACAAGCAAGAGGCGATTGCTCAACAAATATGTAGGAGAAAGTGGAGATAGATTGGACATACATTCAGGAGGCCGCTGAATGACATCTCACGCAATGCAGGCCATAGCTCAAGTGGAATCCAAATGGAAAGCGACGAGTTGGTTGTCGGCAAGAGGCTGACATGGAAGAGATCGTGTGTGGAAGAGATGAGAGAGTTTGGTCAATCGTGGACCCAGTTGAAGAGGACGGAACACAGAAAACAGAAGAAAGTGGAGATGTGTTGTTGAAGCCCTACGTTCCACTTGGAACGCATGAGAATAACAATAATAATAATAGGACAAAGAGTTCTTAATATTGATCTCATCACGATTCTTGTTTACGCATGGTTTATGGTCACACAAAATCGAAGACTTACAAGCGAAAACCGACAAACTGGTCGAAGAAGCAGCAAAGACAGGACTCCAGGTGAACATAGACAAGACGGAGGTTATGAAAATAGCTAACCAACAACAACAGCAGCAACATCCAGCGCCAATCACCATCAACGGGAGGGATTTGAAAGAGGTTACTTCATTCACTTATCTAGGGAGCATTGTCTCAACTACAGGCAGGTGGAACGGACGAGGATGTCAAATCGAGAATCAGGAAGGCGAGAAACACATTCATCAACCTGAAACCAATCTGGAAATCTTCGTCGCTCACTCAACATCAACAACAAAATTCGGATTTTCAATACAAACGTCAAGTCAGTCAGTTCTTCTATACGGATCAGAAACTTGGCGGGTCACAAAAAATATTTCCAACAGCCTGTTGCAGACCTTTATCAACAACTAACTGTCTTCGCTGGCTCTATACTGAAGATCAGATGGCCGGAAAGAATCACAAACAAGAAGCTATGGGAAGAAACAAAACAAGAACCAATCGCTCAACAAATATGCAGGAGAAAGTGGAGATGGATTGGACACTCGCTGAGGAGGCCGTTGGGTGACATCACGCGTCAGGCCATAGCTCGAGTGGAGCCTGAAAGGGAAGCGGCGAGTGGGACGTCCAAGGGTGACATGGAGGAGATCGTGTGAAGAAGAGTTGAAACAGTATGGACTAACATGGATGCAGGTGAAAAGTACAGCAGAAGACAGAAGCAAGTGGAGACGTGTAGTTGAAGCCCTATGTTCCACTAGGAACCCAAGGGAACAATAATAATAAATAATAATAATAAACATGTCAATCTAATGCGTCAAATTTCCCACTGACTTCCAACTCTCAAGATGATTTACCTTTACTGTGATCAGTGTTGTCTCTTTACCTGATCATTTCTTCAATGCTGACTATGAAGTACATCTGATTCATTTTCTGCTAAGTTGATTACTAATTCGAATCAGAGAAGGTTAACATGAGTGTTTCTAATAATTGAGGAAATTTTTCACCTTACACTGAATATGATGACTTCCAGTCTATTCACAATTCCATGCCAAAGATGGTGAGATTGTTTAGTTTGTTTTCAAGTTAAATTTGATCCATATATGTGAGGTGAGAAATGAAAATCATTTAATGAAAGAATTTATTATGCAAGAAAACATTTTCTACATTCTCAACTTACTGCTAATACTACTGAAAAGATATAAATTCCATAATGCATCCGTAATCTCCGGGAAAGCAATATGGACATGGTCATGATGCCACCAATGATGCTGAAGAGAATTGTGATGGAAAATAATTTGAGTGTTTACATCAGCACCAATCTGAAATTACTTTGTGATAGGAATTATATATATATATATGTACGCTTTTCACTTATCATTAAAGTCGACTCAGTCAGTGTGACATAAGAATGTTTTTGAACACAGTTATAACTACCCATAGAGAATCAGTTTTATTTCGTTGATCTCTTATCAACTGCTTGCAGCCTGAATAATGAAACTTAGCAGTTTTACTACAGTTCATTGAAGATAAAATGCTGAATAGTAATTAAGAATGATCATGGCATATAGTAATGAATCGAAATTTTAAGTTAGGAAAATATGAAAACATCGCCGTTCATATGTATGTAGTGTGTTCGAAGTTTCTAGTATAAGACAAAAGATGAGCAGTAAGAGTAACAAGAAGATATTGCGGTACATGAAATATACTTCCATTATGGGTAAAATTTATTTTGATAAAGTCTCACAGTGTTATACAGTAATATTTACTGATGACATTTCGAGCACAATTTATTGCTGATAATCATATCAAGGCACTCACACAACTTTCTAACTTCGTTTATATAATTCCATTATTTTTTATCGCTTGATTTGATTGAGTGATAAGTCATTCCTATTGCACGTGTTGGGTGTAGATTCTATGATCAAAGATTCAGTAATCAACCTCTTTCTCCACTTACTTATATTACTTTTTAGAATTTTGACTCTCACTCACCCTATTGTGTGGTTGTGTATTAATGCATGCAGTGCAATCGCTGTTTTTTCTAAATTACTTATCTTCTCGGGGTCAACCATTCCTACCTTAGCTAAATTCTTATATTCCGACAATCTGCTACCCCCGACCTTATATCAGTGATACATGAAATATAAGATTACGTAATTCACTAGAACAAATACCAATAAACGAAGCAAATAGGAAAAATGATAGTTGTGAGTTAAACTCATTCAGTCAGATATAAGATACATTAAATGTGGCTTTTGATTGATGAAGATGTAACGGAAAAAGAACAGAAGGAAATCAACGTTTGCATTAATTAGAAGATGTTTTCATGAATTGACGAGGAAATCTGATCTAGGTAGATCAAGGTAGAAATGGATTAATTGCAGTTTCTTTTTGGATAGATAATTCCGATTGTGACAGTTTCATAACAATGGTCTCTGTGCCTCCAAGTAGCTTGAAATTGTTTGTTTCTTTACTGTTGTAAAAGAAGGATTCAAGATGTCCACCTGATGTCCTGTTTCAATTAGATGTCTTGTGAGTGCATTTCTCAAGAAGGTTACTTGCTTTCAACCAAAGAATTATCAGTATGTGTTCGGAAAATTTGAGATAGGCCTTTCCTTGTGTTTATTCAATACATCTGCCTTATCAGTTACACGTCAACTAATACACATAGCTTGAATTAACAAAGGAAATGCATCTGTCAACTTTTGACTGAAAAAAGGAACATGCTCTCGATATCCAATCTACCACTAGAAGAGCCTAAAATTCTACAAAAAATGCGTTGCTCATCAACGTCTAATACGCACCATTCTGCAAATAGACTACTGAACTAAAATCTTTTTAAGTAGAAGCTAAGTACGTCGACGGATAACTTATTAAGCAAAACTTCACTTTTAAGCTTCAGAGCAGTATAACCGAATATGCTCTAATTTCAAGCACTGAATATTATATGAAAGTTTGAGCCTATAACAATTCAATAATTCTGCAGTCGTTGAAGTGGCACAGTCAGTTTGTCTATCAGTGAAAATTTACCACTGATTTGTGACTAGCGGTTTTGCAATATACGTTGCAGTAAAATCCCAGTCAAACTCTCTCCTTATCCGTTGAAAGTTTGACATCTGATGGATAAATCCAGGGAGAAACATATTATTATTCATGACTTACCAAAATACAACAACCGCTAATAAGTGCGGCCGAATTTTATCAAAAATGCTGCTGTTGCTTTTGTTGTTGCTGTTGCTGCTGCTGGAAGTGAAATGAATGAAGTGAAATATTGTCCTACATTCCAGCCTTCAATAGGTCAGATATTGTTAACCACTGCATCGATGAACAACTGCTGCTTGTGTATTGTTAGTCTGAAAATGAATGAATAAATTCAACTTTTCTGAAGCATAATTATTATTTCTGTCTACATCCAGTAAAGAGCGAAACTTTGACGGAAATCATGAGAAAGGAATGTGTCATTGAATGTTACGGATTTGTGGAAACCATATTTTGATCTCAAAACTACTGCTTTACTGGGAACTAGAAGTATTCCTGTATAGTTCATCAAAACAGTATTTACCACATATCATCACTCCACTTACCACTACCTTTTTGTGAAATTAACCCCACGTAGTTTATTAGCCAATTCTAAGCCTTGAAAAGAGGGAAGGTTGGGTGTAGGGCTAGTGACCCTATCCACGAAGATCAAGCTTATCGCTACGCGGATACATAAACGCATAGCCAAAATATAAAAAATGAATTTATTCTTCGCCGGAATCGGAGAGACGGAATGACGCAGGCTAGTGAAAGCTTCCGCGAAGCCAATTAGCCAATATGTCTTCAAGCAATGAAGGCAAAAATACGCATAGTGACATGGATTGTCTGAAGGATGTTAGGAACTGGCTGAGAAGGCTGCTCAAATTGGGAATACAATGAGAAGATATGACATAGAAGTGCTAGGAATCTGTGAGGGCAGGTGGAGAGTCAATAATCTACTCCGGTCTCCCAAATAACAATCACGAGCATACCAAGGAAGGGCTTATCACGATGTCACTAACAGCACTGAAAGCTCTTATGCAGTGGCAACCAATATCCTGCTTCAAGATATTAACAACAAGATTCGTTCCCAAATGGAAGAAAGTTACAATTATTCGATTCTACACACCCACGAACAACACAGATTAAGAGAAGAAGGAAGGTTTCCATGGACAACAGCAAACAGTAATAGACAACACACCACATGGAGACATTAAATTTCTAACAAGGGATAAGAATGATGGTCAAGGTTGGGGGGCAAACGACACAGGAAGAAAACTCACAATAGGTCGGTAGGCTCTCGTCGAAATGAATGAGAATGGAGAACTCTTCGAAGACTTCCGCGCCTTGACTGTTTCGGTGACTGGAGGTAGCGCGTACAAGCACAAGGATATATACCAGGCGACATAGACTTCACCTGACGGCCAAATTAAAATCAGATAAACGTCGTCTTAATCTCAGAAAGTTGAAGACGCAGACCGTTGGGAACGAAGTCGAGAAGGAGGAAAGATGTAGTCTCACACCATTATTTAGTCCAGGGA
The DNA here is from genome assembly GCA_944472155.2 of Trichobilharzia szidati. Lineage (NCBI taxonomy): Eukaryota > Metazoa > Platyhelminthes > Trematoda > Strigeidida > Schistosomatidae > Trichobilharzia > Trichobilharzia szidati. The sequence continues at coordinate 25,733,741 of OX235272.1, read as the reverse complement.
ACCCTCAAAATCAAGTTTAAAGCCTTCAAAGCAGAAAGAGATAAACCGAAATTGAAGTTCAACAACTAGAAAGTGAAGGATGAAACTGCAAAGCACCCAATCACTACAGCCATCAGAACAAAGTTACAGACATTACGCAGTACCGCTGAGGAAATTTGTGCATCTGTCATACACAGGGAGAAGAAGAAGCAAGAGAATGATTAGCTCTCTACGGACATACAGAAGCTAATGAAGAAGAGACTGATGGTGGGACAGAAGATGATCAACAGTAGAAGAACTATAGTTCAGTGTGCTGCGAACTGAATGAAGAATCCGAGAAGTGTCCTGGGAAAGACAAAAGATATTTCTATGAGATATTGGCAAATGAAACAGAACAGGCTGCAGTTGAGAGAGACCTCAGGCAACTACACCAGATAACCAGATCGCTACCCGGGAAGAGATAGTTTCAGATGAAACCAGTGAAATATATTGAAGGAGACGTATTATTCAAAGAGGAAGTGCGAAGGAAACAATGAGCTGATCACTTCAAAGGATTCCTGAACTGACCACCGCCTGCAACTCATCCAGAAATACCACCACGAGAAACAGGCACAGAACTGCCAATGGACCAATCCTCCAACAAAAGCAGCGGCATACTCATAGGAAACGATAAGTAGGGCATGGGTACGTGGGATAAATGGAGGAGATCGTTTGAGGAGTTGAGAGGTTGTGGGCCAGCTAAATAGGACCACGTAGAACAGAACAAAGTGGGGATATGCTGTTGAATCTGTGTGTGTCAATGGGATAATAATGACAATAATGAAAATCAGACACTATGAAAATCAAAACCTGTGATATATGCACACAATAATCCGTTAAAACGATGCCCACATAATATAAGTTAATGAACTCACAGTCTTCTATTCCAATATTTTGTTGTTGTTTTTTTCACAAATGGTGTATTTATATAATCGTTAGCAAGCAGACCACTTCAGTAAACTGTGAGCATAAATCACTGCAAAATGACCTTCGTTTATTTGTGATTTTGTTGAAAAGTATTATTGTTAATCAATCAGTCTTTATGTAACTATCATTCTGATGCTCGAAATAAAATGGTTCCTAATGTTTGTGAGACATATACAAGTGTGTGACAGACAAGAACAATGCGTGAAATCCAATCAACTGCAACTAGTTAGCGATATTTCTCACTAGACGTCAATCTCTCTACTTTTGATAATAATTATGCGCAAACTGAGTGCCAGTGTACAACTGTGATAGCATATATTATCCCCACCGGAACTCATGCATCGATGACTTTTTTATTTATAAGTAGAGATGGCATCAAATTTCTCTTTTTGTAATGCAAGCTTTCATCATTTGAAAACAATTTGTTCTTTGTACATATAAAGCTAATTCGACTTCTCTTGATGTGTCGATTTCTTTCTTCTTGAGTTCTGCTTGATTCGATGAATACTCACAGTGTATTATTCACCGATGTGGAAACCAAACTAATCATGTTTTCAAACAGTTTAGAACGCAGGTGTTTCTGATTAACACTTCAGTTTGCCTGAAATCACTATTCAGCAGTTGGATCAACATTTAGTGAACGAAGTTCGTCTTCCATCTAAAATCATTCCATCACATTAACACCTGGAACTATCAATCAGCATCCACAGTTTTGTATACTGGGACGATAAGTAGTCTATGGCACTGCAGTCAGATCACCATTTCACCATCACATAATTCTTCATCTATAATGTGAATACAAGTGGCGAATCGACGTGTGTATTATGAAAATCGGTGAAAGCGGCAGAGTTATCTTGAGAAACAACTTCTCAAATGAGTATTTCTGTGAAAGAGTCAAAAGCTGCTAGGAAATAAGAATAGAAATCTCTGTGTGACACAATGCTGAAATAATTAAAACGGTACGTTTCTGAGTTTTTAGCATACTTAACAACTTTGGCAGTTCACTTGCCGGTCTTAGGCCCAAAATCATGTTTGGGACCTTTGGTATAAACCATATGACGGAAGCTACTGTCAGCTTAGTCATGATCTAGTTGTTGCTTATAAGACTCAGAATAACTTGATTTATCCAAAGAAACTTATCTTGCAGTTAAGTCATACCAGACTTCATAGTAAGAGTTCACGAATGGTCATGCGCTACAAGGGATTGACTGGAATTCGCTACCATTTCTTTTTTATTTGATCTTACTGCCGCCAGGATTATTTGCCAGCGGCCGTGGCCACTGCATCTTCGATGAAAGGCTTTAACTGGAAGCATGTTATCATGCAGCAACACAAGAACCGTGTCCAAGTGGACCATCTTTTTTGATCGAAATAAGATGTAAGCCTAATACGCCGCGCCATTTCAATGGGTCTCATTTAAACTCGTGATTAATGCATCTATTTGTTTGTTAGTCTTTCTTCTTCAATTTACATATTCTCCATCGGTTATATTATAATTATTGCTCTCAATGTTATTAACTTTCTTTTAAACTGCACTGGGGGACTAAAGGGTAAACGGACTAACTACAGTCATAGTAGCACCATGGTGTCAACACGTTGCACACTCAAAACCACATACGATGAACTCTCATACGACTTCCTCCTTTGTAGTGTGTTAAATCTATGGAGGGCTAGTGTCAGGACTTAATACCTGGGAGCTTACTGAAGAGCAGGAACCTTAAGATTGCGGATAAATGTGACTAGTAGTGTTAGCTGGAGCCAGAGAAATAAATCTACTGGGCAATTTCCAAACATACGTGATAATTAATCCGTAAATGTGTGAGTCCTAACCCTAACAATGAATAAAAGTGTGACGGTGGGATCAATAAATTTGTTTTATCCTTTGAACTGCCAGATTTGTCAAAATAAACTTGAGTTCCGAATTTGTATGTATGATAATATTCCTGTCCCACCTTATGATTATGTGTCCGCGGTCGAACAGAAATACCTTATCTCCAAATTCATAATGAGATAACATCTGTCCTGTTTCATATGAAGAATACTCTCATTGTAGCTTTCCCTGATTTTTGGAATTCCTCTTCAATCCACTTACATGATAATGTAGCAGCTTAACAAATGCATAACGAATGCGCTCGTTGTTACAATGGTTGAAATATCTCTATGATGAAGAATCACGAAGTGAAAAATACTACGATGGGATGTGTTTCGTAGTGACCATTACGTAACCACCAATTGACATATCAAATAAGGAATTAGGAAAGTCGAACCAAAAACGATATTCACAGCTGAAGTGTTTCTAAGCACTCTACTCATTTCGATGGAGAACATATTGAGCAGTTCAAGGTACACCGAAGTAATAAACAGGTTCAAAGTTCCATTTAGTAGAATCGCATTCAAATGCATGTGTGTGTTCACACACTCATGACTTTGATTCAAAACATTATTCTCAGATGAATTGCAAAGTACGTGAATTAATTTATGTTGATATCGATTTTCATGACTGTTTAAGAAAACGGATAAATTCCAAAACATGTTTCTCAATAAACTATAGACAAATATTTCTGAATGCTATGCTTTATTTGACGTCAAATGTATATTAACTTTATTTCCACTTGAAATTAAACTGAAATAATTTAGTGATGTTTATCAAAGCCAAAGTCAGCAAGTTATTAATTGATTTTACAAACACCGGAATTCGTTGGATGATGGGAGTTATAATGTGCTTTCCGGGAGATTTTGAGGATTCCTGGGAATCATAACACAATGCCACAGGTATTTTCAGCACCGTATAAAAGAGATCCATACTGGGTAGATTATGAGATAAGGGTAATGAAATTGCGAGTTGACATCGGTTGGAGAATCACTGGAAAACCTGGGAGTACTGGATAGCTGTTTCGTCCTGGCTAGGGGCTCTTCTACAGTACGCACTCATCAATCAGTCAAATCCCTACAAAGTAATGAAATTGTTATGTTTACTCGTACTGTCGAAGTGGAAAGTTGAAACAAATTTACCGAACATAATACCGACGATACCGAGTGAAATTCAGGTACCCAGTTTTTGATAGAATTTCGCTACAGTACTTTTGACTGGCATAAAATGTGTCAACTGATATCTAACACAGGTTAGTGCATGATATTTAGAAATATTCCATGAGTAGCATTTCAGCAGTGGAAATCACGAACAGGCTAAATGTACACTACATTTCATCGAATGACACCATGTAAGCTAATGAACACCTTCACTGTAATAGTTGGTATGAAGTGCTTTTCTTGACGACGAATACTTGTGGCGGTAAGGTGTGATATATATGTTTCGATTTGGCAGGAGATTGTTTATCACCTCTGTCGACTTTTAGATGTACCTCAGACAAATGAATTTATTCTGATTCAACTCAAAATTTGAATGCTATGGCATTCAGCATATGTCTACACCTCTTAACAAAAGTCACTAGATTCAAATATAAACCATTTTGCAAACTGCATATGATGATCACAAGTGTAGGAAAACTGCACTAAGAAGCATTTGACTGGGAGGTTACTGAAATCGACGACTGACTTCCGCATGTTTCATCGCTTTATTAAAATATGGAGTGTGATTTCTTCATTAGCTGGTCACTGAATTTGATTTCATAACGAAACTGATTTCATCTCTGTTTCTCGGGTAATGAGTACAACAGTGTGTCTATAAATGAGAAAGTGCGATGGTCAACATTGAAGATACCTGAGAGTCTCCAGTCTTCTTAGCCCATTCTGTGTAGATTCAGGAATAATTTCAGTAGACTGTCATACCGTAGGAAATTGTAATTACACTGAAATTAAACAAATATTATCAATTTGAATTTATTCCGTCGCGTTCCGAGTGGAAAATAGTTGTTGAAGCCTGATCTTTGAAGTTTCAGTGGCAGTGGTGTTTAGATTTTACGCAGTGATGTTGTTAGCCTGGCGACAAAATTACCACCGGCTCAACGAAGTTTAGAAGTGATTCACCTGAGGACTGAGCCCGGAACAACGTGCGTCGTTGGCCAATATTTTACCAATGAACCACCAACATGCCAAATAAAACATGTGACGTATGTCTTCACAAAACTGCATGTAATGAGAAAAGGTGAATATAACATGTGAGAGATAGTCACCCTCTATCACACAGATTTCGTGCAGTTACATTGAATTCAGGTGAATACGTGAATCATAAAGCCTGAATACTCCAAATGGTATTTATTAGTAATGGACATTTCACCCTGTAAGGAGTTATTTAATTTGAACATTTTATCACAAACTACAAATGCTTCATGAGTCAGCTAAAACGAAATAGCATAGAACATTCAGGTTGAAATCTTCAAGTGGTCGTTGAAATCAGTTTGCTGAAAGAATTTTAACCAGAAATGAATGTCTAGTAGTGTTGGTGGAAATAATTTTACCTTCATTTAGTTGGAAAAACTTACAGCAAATAAGCTTCTCGTTGTCTGTGCAATGTACGAACTAATGTCTGGTAATTAATCATTGATTCTGGTTGAAAATGTGCATAACATCTGTCCGAATGTGAATGAATACGTCATGTCTACAGCATTCTGAGGGATGTAACTCAATTCACTTATGAATTGGGTGGTCAGGAAGGGGAGCTTACAATTTTAGATTGTAGCGTAAAAAAGAAAGAAGATGGGGAGTTAAACACTAGTGTTTACAGGAATCCCGCACATTAAAACAGATATTTGGACTTCCGATCATCACATCCTATGTCAGTGAAAATAGGATTGGTGAAATGCTTAAATGATAGAGCACAAAAGCTAAGTAGTACCGAAGAAAATCTAAGACGGGAAGTGAGGCATATAAGCAAAGCGTTGAAACTTAATAATTACCCTGATAAACTAGTCAGAAGGTATGTAGGGAAATGTAAAAATAAAATAAATAATGATAGTAGTGATAGTGATGATAATAATAATGATAATAATAATAATAGTAATATTAACGACGACATGCATGTCAAACATGACAGGATAATGACAACACCGACAACAGGGAGTATAAATCATCAGTAGTACTTCCATACAAGTAAGGAACCTCTGAAACCTTACGCAGAATTCTTAACAAGACAGGAATAAAAGTGGCTGGCATTCAAACACCCACAAACTCAATTAGAAGCAAACTTTGTCGGTTAAAGGATCAATCCTGTGAAGCCAATAAAACAAAACAATTTAGTTTATCTAATACCCTGTGATGATTGTCAGGTCAAATACATAGGTCAAAGTAGTGGAACAAGGGCAGTCAGACTAGCTGATCATAAAAACCTAGCAAAATCTAGATTACTTGACCCGAATAAGATAAAAAATCTAGAGAATAGTTCAGCTATACCACTCACTACATGCAATTACACACAACCATACAATAGGCTGGATGGGATAAGATGACAGTTTTAAATCTAATGTAACAACAGAGTGGAGGGAGAGATTCATGACAACAGAAGCTTTGTTGATCGAATCAACTGCAAACACGTGTAATAGGAATGATTCAACACCTGTCCAGTCAGACATCTGGAGAATTCTACTACCCCAACGACGACAAATAGTAGAGAACAAAGAAAACTATAAAACTCAAGTTTCGAAGT